>PQWD01008756.1:0-52116 GCA_019425675.1 Leucinodes orbonalis
TGTTTCCAGGCGATGTGTCGATATTGATGATGTTGCTGTATACAAAACATAGCAAATTTCTTGGATTCAAATGTGAACTATTAATTTAACTGTATAGTTCCTATTTGATGTCGAAATGGTGCGCTCGATAAGAACCCAATTTGATTTGTTCAATAGTTCGAATGTCTCACATAATTGACTATATTCAGGAATTTAACGTAAAAATGAATTCAGTTTTGGAATAAAGATATTAGTAATGTTCTTAGACTGTGGATTTTATGACCAATTTAGGGAATCGACTTCACAGCAGTTTTAAAATCTAGATTATAGTATATTATTTTTCCCATAAAATTTATATAATAGAAACTGCGTATAGTTCATATATATTACATCACACTTTATATACTTACTATTAAAGATCAGTTTTATAAAATATTTAAACTTCGATTAATTTAAATTGATCCAATTATATATGCTCAGTCAGTATCTGCAATTATTCGAATGTTCAATGATTCCCAGACTACTCATTACTGAAGTAGGGATCATTTGAACATATTAGATAAAATAAATATATTATTTATCTTTGTATATCATATTTCAAAGGTACATGATTTCAGTATATGTTTCCGAAATGCTTCCTGATCCCTCTATTAGAGAAATTTATTTGATCGAGCTACACTTAAGATTGGACATTTCTGAAGTTCGTCATAAAAAATTCTGCGAAAGTTCCTCAACGATTTTTATGCCACAGAATACCATGTTTAGTATGAGAGTTTGAGTCTGTGTACCATCGAACACTGTCGCTAGCTTTTCATGTGCCACTGGATTCACCTGCATGTTTCCATAAACCACATCCTTGGCCATTACTAAATTTGTTTTAATTTTTATCTTAATTAATTTATTTGCTAATTGGATTTCGTTTATGAATTAATTTAATTTAACTTTAACCGACGACACATTTGGTGTTGCGGTTGAGATGTCGTCTGCAACACCAAGGCTTCCAGGTTTGGTCTCCAGGCAGTGCAAACAATTGAGTGCATGAACACGTCTTTTTGTAATGGACTCGGTGTTTTCTAAGTATAATATGTATGTATTTAAAAAAAAATGCATATAAGTATGTTTATACATTGGTTAGTACCTATAATATAGGCTTCACGCTTTACTTGGGGCTAGATGGTACCCTGTGAATGTCAGTGAATATTTAACTAGACTGATCTTTGACATCTATACTTTGATTTGTATTATAATTTTTCAACAGCAACTAGTGGATTGCGTACCTGCAACTCACCGAGTTGACCGAGCAATAAGTGAGCTGAACAACAACAGTGCAGTTTACCAATCACCGAGCTATGTGCGTCAGAGTACAACACACTACTGTCATGATCGGAAATCCATTATAATACAGGACGAGAACAACAAACCACCAGATGGGGTGAACAAAGAGGCTGGTGTGGTGGATTCTGTAAGTTTGTTGACAAATAATAATAAAGGCCATTATTCTAAAATTAAAGTTACAGTATGTCCCTAATTTCAGTGTGCCTGTTGGCATAGGATTCCTCCAAAAATTTCCATTGTTCCCTATCCTGTGTGACCCTTCTCCATTTAGACAAATATACACTTCTAGTTATGAACCTAGAAATGTCTTTTTGTTTCATGAGTAGGTAATAGGATGAGTCACTTCTAATGCTAAGGACAAAACATTGGGTAGCAAATGGATAGCACTTTTGCCCTATTGCTATCTTCGCCATCCAAATGTGGAGATTACAAAAAAACCCTTCACTGTCCATATTCTAGAAGTAGATTAGACTTTATCAGTAAAGACCAAAATTGAGTTTGAGTAGGGCGCAGTCTACTAGCAGGTTGTTAGGAAAGTTAAATTGATCAGAGCAATCGTGTTTTGCCCCAGGCTTTTTTTAAATAAACTAGTCCTCCACATCAGAAACACCTTTATACATTTGGCTGTATAATTAAAAATAGTACCTTCAACAAGTTTAAAAAAGATAATTAGGTAAAATACTTAACCATTGTGTAATTCTCTTGTAATTCCATATATTAGGTTGGTCATTTAATAATACTAGTTTTATTACACACGACATGTAATAATAATGAAGGTGATTCCTTAATACTTAGCAACCAAGGCCAATAGATAACAGTGTAAATTTATAAATCTATAATTAAGTTTAGTAATTTGGTGTATACATTTAATTAAACAGTTTAAAAAATTGCAACTAACAAAAAACGCATTAAGTGATGTTTCCTCGCGGGATTAAAATCCTCGACCTTCAGATCTTCCGGCCGAATTTAGTTCCCACTAGACTATGGAGGCAGTTTTTAAAGAAAGATTTATCTTCTAAATATATATAAGTCATACGTATTTGGACCTTAGCCCACTAAGCTGGTTTAATGCGTGTTGATGGGCCGCCAGAGCCTCGTTTCTTAATCAGCAGGATGTACACGTGCAGTGAGGTTGGCTTGGAATCCAAAAGATTATCTGAGACCCGTATGATGGCAGACTAGCTTCCGACCGTTTGAGTGAAGTTATTGGGAGGCCTAGTGTCAGCAGTTGAACATCATGTGACTGATGATGATATGATATAATATAATCAAAGTGACTGACATAGTGATCTTTCAATTTCTGTCCGATTCCAACTGAAATTGTACTACACATACATATTGTACCCATACATAATATATATATATAACATTATTATTAAAATGTTGACCTTTGACGCGTCATTAAAAGGGTACAAAAGCACGAGCACGCTACTATGACATTGAATCTTGATGAGAAATTCCTACCCACCATAGCTTTTGCGCGGAACTTTTTCGAGTGAGTAGTACTTCTTTAATTTTCACCAACACTTCATCTGTCATATTTACCAACATATACCAACACTTCTTCGTCAGCCTTATCACTTACCACTAAGTGAGTGACCCTACCGTCCCGTTCGCTTTTAGGACAAAAAAAGATGATGAGATGTTGTTGGGCTTGTTTCTATGGATGAGTTTCCCCACCGTACATCACGGAGGAACTCCAAATTTCTTCCTCACCACCTAGATGATTGGAGGTCTTCCACAGTTCGATTCTGTAATTTTTTGCCACATACAACAAAACTGAGAATGAACCTTGAATTGAACTGGATACATTTCCGAAGCGATACGACCAGGCGTCCTTAAAAAAGAGCGTTCATTCTTACAAAGGGCCGGCAAAACATTTCTGGGACTTCAGGTCTTGCAAATGTTCATGGGTGGCGGTGTCACTTATCATCATGTGAACCAAATGCACATTTGCCTCCTGTTCAATAAACATAAGATGGCTAAACCTGATACTCAGACTGAATATCATCAAATGTAATTTAAAGAAGAATGTATATTTCTTTGCAGAAAACACCAGCTTTACTGACTGGATAAGGAGGGTGTCCACAAATTGGAAGTGTCAGTGTCGAGTAGTAGCGCCTTTAAAGGGTCCATTCATGTGGAGATGCTAGCGCCCTCTGGATACTTATCGGCGGCAATGTGGCCCCTATTAGTGGTAAGTTAAGATCTCAAATTGATTATGCTTTTTAAAGTGCTTTTGTAATGACCGCCATATTGTCTGGGGTCAACGTGCCTTTGGAAGGACGAAAATGATTTCGCTTGCAATGTTTTTGTTAAAACAGGAAAAAATAGGCAAAGTGAAGTTTTCTTCCCTCGGGATTTCGACTTCACGGTTCAAGCCCGACTAGACCAATGAGCAGAGTTGAAAAACATCATCATCATCAGCTAGGCCCGCAGGCCCTTGAACAACGTAGCTGAGGAAATTATATGTCCGTAATCCGACGCTCTTACGGTGAAGGAAAACATCGTGAGCAAACCTGTGCACGCCTGCGACGACATTTCAATCTTTCCTGGCAAAATACGGACGGATAATAATGATATTCCATAATTACGATGAGTCCCCAAAATGACAGCTAATGTCTGTGATGAAATTTTGACAAATATTTTTTGTTCATTAACTGAAATTATGATCACATGTTCCATTTATGTCTTTCTGGATTGTTTTCCCTTTGTTCATTGCTTTTTGCAATACCATGCTCTTTTTTATTTTTAATATATAATTTAGTAATTAAGGCTTATGGTCATTCTAAGGGTGTTTCCATACAATAAACTGCGCCGGATATGTAACACCTTGAGTTAGATAGATTACGTCACTCGTAATTTTTATATCATGCTTGGAGGCGTTATTTTTTTGTTAGTTTTGGCGGCGTATGCGGAGTCTACACGGTGTTATGCGCGATGTGGCTGGCGGTGTGCGGGCTGCAGTGGCGGGACTTGCTCCGCATCCAGTACTGGATCGGCGCGGTCGCGTTGCTCGGCATGCTCGAGAGTGCCGTCTACTATGCCGTCTACTCGGCCATTAATCGCACCGGGTAAGTTTATCCCTAGTCTTTTAGCCACCTTTTAGGACGCTAGTGACGACACAGGGACCTCAGGGAACAGGTGGTGACATGAATATATTGATATCGTACGTGTTCACAATTTATAGTACCACTTTCATCAGCAATCACATTTTATATGGGCGAACGCTGTTTATTCAATGTAATTTTTCTTAAAACTAAAGTACGGGAGACCCTAGTTCATTTCCAAGAACGTAATAATAGCGCGTTTCAAGGTACTCCCAGCGCCATCTATTAGTGAGCGGGAGAACTAACACAACGTATACTATGTCGGCAACGTATATTTTCCCGTGTACACGGTGTTTTGTGCGGTGTGCGGGCTGCAGTGGCGGGACTTGCTCCGCATCCAGTACTGGATCGGCGCGGTCGCGTTGCTCGGCATGCTCGAGAGTCCCGTCTACTATGCCGTCTACTCGCCATTAATCGCACCAGGTAAGTTTATCTCTACTCCCTAAGCCACCTTTTTAGACACTAGAGAAGACACCGTCGGGATTCGGGAAGAGTGGGGATGGTAACATTTATATTATGATATAGAAAAAAAGAAAAAACTTTCTTTGACCACAAATACGAAACATACAATTATTGCGGAAAAGAACCAATGTAAATAAACAGGTAAAAAAGGAAAGTTTACACAAAAATAAAAGACAAATGAAACAAAAATATATCGTACGTGTTCACAATTTATGGATTAATCGAACCGGGTAAGACTTAACAAACAACTCGAACAAGTTTGTTTTGTCCCTAAAGCCACCTTTTACGACACCTCTGGAACTCCGGGAAGAGTGGTGAGGATGGTGTCATTAATATTTTGATATCATACGTGTTCATATTATACGGCAATTGAAAATCACGGCAATCATTTTATTACTTATATTGGTTAAAACTTTGCATTCTTGATTTCTTTTTAAAACAAAAGTATGGGATCTTTAGCTAGATTCCAAGAACGCAATAATAGCGCGATTAAAAGTACTCCCAGCGCCATCTATTAAGGGCCTTTGGCAAATACCCATTTGTCAAATAAAACCTTGCGTAGCAAATTCTTTTTCGCAGAACCTGTTACTGGGGCTAGTGATCAAACTGGAACCAGTTGTGTTAACCCATAACACCACATAGGTATTCAAAACAATATATATTTTTTAAAATGATACTTTGTTCAGAATATCTCACGTTGAGGGCGTATATTTCGCTATTGGGTGTCGGTTGGCGCCATAGAGGGCGGCGGGCCAGCGAATGCTGTATAGTATAGTGTTTCTTCTCGGGTTTGGGCAATCGTCAAGTTTGTTATCTCAATGATATCAGAAATTCTCTCGTCTTCTCTTAACTTTCGCCGTCCACTTTTGCTGGACATTGGTCTCCTTCCAATTCCTCTTCTTCCGGTCCGACGCTTTCCTCAATCTCTCTCCAATCGCAATCGTTGTTTCCGATCGGGCGGTCCGTATACCTACGCTTGCCAAGACGCCTTTCTCTCCGAACTCGGTTGCGTCCAACGGCGATCGGTTCTGCAACATAGCGTGGACCAACCTACTGCTACTATTTGATTATTCACACATTCTTTATTTTCTTTGTTTTACATTATATATATTGTCTTAACCATTCAGGCAATATGTGAATTTTGCCAACCTATGTGAAATTTGAACTTGTTATGCATATATATTATTTTTTAATGAAATAAATAGTATTTGATTTGATATAATTTCTAGGGTGTCAGCGATGCGTATAGGCAGTGTACTATCGGTAAATTCCACTATTCATTTGACATTACGACACTATTATGATACTTTACAATTTCAACTGTAAATTTAGTATTCCGGTACAAAGCATGAAATTGTGTTAGTAGTCACTACCCACTAAAAACAGAAACCATTATAATTTCTGTAAGCATGATTATATATTTTCATACAGCCCGCGTCTCGGCCGGCCTACAAGCACGAGTGGTAAAGGCAGGGAGAGCCTTATGGGTATTTAGAGGAATCAATGCATGGCTAAGACTACACCATCACGCCGGCGATTCTAACAGAGTATTACTGCTGTCAGAGGCGCCACTGTCGCTTCTAGACAGCGCCATCTGTGGTGGGTTTTCGTATCTTTGGCGCACACTATGAGGACGTTGCAGTTACGTAGGGACGTGTAAGTGTATTTGCAAAAAATCATTGTCAAAATATTCTTAGGTACAAAAAGTAACTTATTTTTGTGTAGTATTACATGCATAGATGGACTTGTCTTGGACTTTATAAGTTTATGTTCTGGAGATTGATTTATGTTTACATTTAATCCAAGAGTATCAAATATGTTAAAATATGAAGATTAAGCCAAAGTAGTATTTGAGAAATATCGAAATTCAATTTATATATTAATTACTGTATTTTTCAGACTTTTGGACTAACCTTGGCAAGAAAATATTTTCCCCTATGCAGAGAAATTGATCTAAAAATCCTTCCGTTAGGTGATTTTCAAAACATAGCTGTGTATAAAAATCGCAAAAAAAAACCTAAATTCAAGTCCACAATAAGAGATGATAGATGGACTAGTAATGAAAATTGTCAAATAATTTATGAAACAGGTATAATTTACTGATTGTACCAAGATCAAACAAATGAAATCAATTTTACAATACTTCTCTTTATTATTGTTTGTAAACAACCACTTTCGACGACCCATTTGGTGTTGCGACGGCTCGTCTCAAAAACCTAGGGTTCCGGGTCGATCCCCGGGCAGTGCAACATTTGTGTGCATAAACATGTCCTAGTTTGGTATGTGTCTGGGTGTTTTTCAATGTATAATATGTAATGAGCATGTATGTACAAAAAAATGTTCAACGGCTAAACGTGGGGACTAAAGATGATGCTGTGTGAATGTCAGTGGATATCTTATTTATTGAATTTATAACACCTGTAACATCCATGCGCAGAAACAATAAAAGCTTCACTGTAACAGAAACATTTCACAACACAACTGATATTCGCTGTGATATCGTCGGTGGTTTTCATGCTGTACTCCATCAAATCCTACAGAGTAATAGACTGTATTAAAGTAAGTATTGAGTTGATATTTGTTTGTTTTAATGTAATGACGTTTTAGTAATAACATTGTGTCTGATATATCTAGTTGAAAGTATGCGTTACTTTTTAGTGTATTGTCGCTAGTACTATTTTTAGTTATGTGTTTGTACTCCTATTTTTTTATTAATGTTTATGGTTAACAAATACGTATGCAATTGCTATATTTTTATTTTACTAGGTGTAGGATACTCAGTCGTTTAGATATCGTTCCGGGGAAACGGGGAGTCGTACTGCACACTTTGTGTTTCGAAATGTAGTTAGTAAAATTAACCGTGTATAGAACGAGGACCCTTTACAACGCTTGTTTCTGGTTTTCGGTCGCAGTTCGACATTGACGAGAATATAACTGTCCATTTAGTAAGTTGTATCCTTCAATGCCGCTCTGTCATGGTCAGGCCTATTACTTACCATTAGGTGAGCGTTCTCGACGGACCTGTACACTGACATATTATAATTAATTACATTTCACCTTATCTTAGGTTAAGATCGTTGCATGATCCACGAGGTGGGTTCAAGTTACGCGAGATAAAGACATGGTAAAAGTCACTGTGATTTTTAGTTTCCTTTAGGTGACGAATCACCTAATTGTTCGAAAATAAAATAATTCCCGTGATTCGGAGAGCACGTGAAGCCGTCGGTCCCGGGCTACTGTCTTAGTGGTTAACACCCAATCCAATGGTACCTAAATACAATTCTAATCGTGGGTTACGGCCTAATCTGCTCATAGTTAGGTTGTGCGGGAAGGTCAGTGCCCTTAGTGGGCCGTTGACCCTTTGACTGCGCTGATAAGCTATGACGACAGGCAAACCATTATTTCATGTGCCTTGATTATCCTGAAAGATTTCCATGAGATTAAAGAAATAAGCAAGAATATTATTTGGTGTAAATTAAAGTATTAAACTACACGTTAGTCCTTATAATAATAAAAAATTTTTTTAATGTTTCGGTAAAAAATAAGACGACCCTCTGTGTATGTGGTGAAAGCTGTCGGCTTTACACAAGGGTTCCAGGGTTCGATCCCGGGAGAGTACAAACATTTGGGTGCAGAACATTGTGTTTTTGTATGGGACTGAGTTTTCTTATATAACATAAGAATGAAATTAATATAATGTTAATGCTCGTTGGGCTAGACGGTGCTTCTGTTGATTCAGTGGATATTTTTTCAAAAACTGGGTGGGTATTATTGTTTGAGGTGTCATGACGAAAGAGGTGTAATGACACTTGGCATGATACTGTTTGCGAGCGTCCTCACAGTGATCATGGTGTTGTGGCGGCCGACCAACAATAACCAGCGGTACGCGTTCACGCCGCTGCTCGACAATGCCGAGGACGATGAAGGTAAAAACATTGAATAAAATTAACATTATCGAATAAAATTTACCATACTGTGGCCGCAAGCACGCGCGCACACACACACAAATAATTTAAGTAAAACTAATGTTATCTATTAAAATATAGCATACTGTGACCACACGCACGCGAGTATACTCGACAAACACCACGCGTGCACCCACACATTACACAGACTTGTTTTATTCGCTTTTAACCCCGACGCAAAAAGAGGGGTGTTCTAAGTTGTACTGTCTGGTCTGTCTGTCGCTTAGTTTTTTTGGTAGAAAGGTGACTTATGTCGAAGTGTTCTTAACATGTTTGAATGAAAATCGGTTGAGCCGTTTTAAAAGTTGTGAGGAGTGAAAGTGGGAGAGTAATCCGAATACTCAAATATACTCAAATGAATCTACTAACCTAATGCTACCTATAAAAAGTATGAATAAAATAAATAAAATTTAAAAAACCCCCGATACAAGAACTTAGGCTTTTACGTTCTTTATTACGTCACGGTCCCCCAACGCGACGTTTTTTTTTTAGAATACATATTCTTAATTTTTCTTAAAGGAATTACATCTGGCGGTTTTTTTATATTTGACAAATAATTTTAACACGGAGCACCGCAATTATTAAAAATTTAGTTATTAGATCCTGATAACAGACCACAGAACATAAGCCGTTATAAATTATTTTGCTAACTGTTAATTGTTAGTTAATCTAATATTGGGTAGAACGGTATAAAATCATCCTAACTAGAAACTCGGACACGTGAAGCGCGCAGTAAGGCTAGCAGAGCCGACAGCAGCATCACTCGACCCTAAACCACAGACTCACTTTGCGTAGGAATATCAACACTGGACTAAGCAACAATTAGATTATAATATAGTACTTTTTTATTTTTTTTCGTAAGTTATGGTATGTGGTGCATGTTATTTTAATTAGGAAATTATGAGGGTAAGTTCCAGAAAAAATATACGGATTTAGAACAAAGTGACTAGAGTATTCTTATTTTTTTCCAATTATCATGTATTTACTTCATACTTGATTGTGGCTTAGGCGTTAGTCTTAGAGAAAGAATCAGCACAATGGACTGCAGGCCAAAGTGTTTTTGCTCAATACCATTAAGTTTCTTTTATTATTTTTTACTTTTTAAAGGGAAATTACTTAAGTTTCTTGTGTCGGGGTTTTTGAAATTAAAAATTCAAAAAACCCGACATTTAATTTTGTTATTAATCAAAGTGTCATGAATATATATTTTTTTAAGTTAAACTAAAGTAACCCATGTTATGGCACTATCACTGCAAATAATTAAGGAAAAATATATAATTTAGTGTATATTGTAAGATTCCAAATCCGGAAATAACCGGAGTACCCCAAACAGAATTAAACATATTTTAACAGCCAGTTAACTAATATGCTGAATTTCTGTTATTGACAAATAAGAGCCTTGTTCTTATCTTAGATTTGTATTTAAGTTAGCAAGTTTCTAACTTATTGTTAGTGTAAGTAAGGACTTAGGCATTGGTCAATAAATAAATAAATCATCCCTTAACATTACAGAGGAGGAAGAACAGTTCGTGAACGACGCGTATGGGGTGAAAATGCGCAGTTCCAGTATCAACGGTGGGGACTTAGAGCCAAAGGAAAGCTCGCATCCGGACCCCAGCAGCAATTCTTTAGACTCGGACCTTCGCTGGGTCGAAGAGAACATACCAACTAGCACGCTTCCACTGTTGGACTCTGATGAGGAAATTATCAACACCAAGTTTGAAGTCTCAAAGATGCAATAGTTACTTTAACTTAATCGAATATTGTATAAAGTATTTATAAAAATGTCAACTTGTGATTTCATTTTTACCTTTGTAGCGTTAAGTTTATTGAGTAAATGTGTCGTATACCATGGATTGTTTAATTTTTTTAAACTTTTAATGGTGGTCAATAAAGGTAGTTTTTATTTGTAGGACTAAATGATTTTCTCCTAGAAAAAAATATATTTTAGGAGGTATGTTTTTAGTGCTAGATATCAATCAGTAGGTACTAGGTAGTAATTATGTTTCCTACCTATGTTGTATTTTTTCCGAATACAATATCAACAAGTGCCATTCAGTGGAGTTTCTACCTATATATCCCACTAGCTTTTGCCCGCGACTTCGTTCGCGTGGACTTCAGGTTCGTCCCGTCTAGTCTAGTAATAAGTAAGAAATACGGTAACTAAGCACTGCAGAGCCCTAATCATAGGCCTATCGTTTGCAATGTAAGCGCAAAAAATGTGTTTTTTTACGAACTCACATTAGAAACCTCAAAAATTGTAGCCTATGTGTTATTCTGATGTATAAGCTATATTGTGGTAAAGTTTCATTCAAATCCATTCAGTAGTTTTTACGTGAAAGAGTAACAAACATCCATACATACATCCATACTTACAAACTTTCGCCTTTATAATAGAAGTAGGATATGGAATAGGAGTAGATATTTGGCAAGTTCTGGAGCGACCGTGCTCACCCGTTCGCCTTTTGTTCATGGTTGATTAGATGATCGAATCTTAAGCATTCTACTACTAATGTTGCGATGTAGGTAGCCTTTATGCTTACATCAAAGGCACCTTAAAAGATGGTCGAACAATCACCATGTTTACAAATTCTAGACGTGGCACTTTCCAATTTAGCTAGGTGCATTTCAGGTCTATGTTCATATTAATGTGCTTAAGGCGAATAAGATAGCGCCTATCATTGGCAATATCTGTTGGAAATCTTTGAAGATCATCTGTCATCAAGGATAGTTCTCGTATGAAGCTTTGTATAATTATTAGGTATATGTTGGAAAAGGCGCGATGACATTACATATCCCTGCACTGAAATCTGTGCAAAAATCGTTAAGCCGCAATATAGGTTTAACCAAGTGCTATGGTATACCTTGAGCAGGATTATAGTGGAAATAAAAAATACATTTTCAGATAAAACATTTATTTGTACATACACATTTAAATATCTTTTGTTCATTAAATGTGATCTTTGGTATATAAAATATAATATTGGAATATGGCCACGATACTTATGTCACTACATAAATGGAAGTTTATTGAAGTCAGTCACACAGTGTACTTACTCGGGAATACAGAATATAAAATTACAATTAATAAATAAAAATGTAAGAATGTCGTACAATTGGTATTATAATTTAGGTAAATATAATAACTAATATTATTAAATTAAAATAAATCTTAACAAATACTTTTGTGCTTTCATATCATATAAAATTAAATAATCGAAGTCTTTTGAATTGAATGTAATTTACACTCATCCAAGATTTTAATAGTACATATAATTATAATACAATGTCACGAAGGAGGTATCGCATAATAAATATGCACGGCCCGTTACACGCGCACCGGAAGTACTCGACAAAAGATATCTGAGACGAAAAAGGAATTGGCCCGACTATTAATTGGTCACTGACAGTAGTTATTCTTACCAAAATACAATAGATTTAGAATAGTTAGGAAGACTAAATAATTATGCTCAAGTTCTTTTTAATACAATTTGATCATACTTAAATTTGGAGTTTCACTAAAATGACGTCTTTGGATAAAAAAAATATAGTACCTTATTTTTGCCATCAGTCACGAAATATATGTATAAAACCACAGTAGAGCTACTTATTACAGAATGTCTTTATAAACCTTAAAACATTTGCTTTGTTCTTTTTTATTTATATATCATAGTGAAAATCATAATCTTCAGGTTCTTCTGGTATTTGTGGTGGATCTTGTGGTATGTCAATGCCTTCAGCATCTAAAAGTCTCACCTTAATATCCATAGATAACAAAGTCTCCAAATCGGAATCAAATGATTTGCTGGACATTTTTTCTTTTAGTAAAGCGTTTATACCATCAGTCCAGTAATCAAATATCTGTTCATCAGGTGCAACAAAATCCAAAGATGGCACCTCAGCAGATTTAAGAATTAAAGAAAATGCTAAGTGGAGATTGATCTTCCTGCCTTTTAAATCCTTCATATGGGGACAGTCCTTGCCCACAACTACACATTTAATTTCTGCAACAGGCAATTTACTGCCTAACTCTTCTAAGCTTGGTGTACTTTTCTCATCACAATCACCGTAATGTATCACTTTGTGATTTGGTGACAAACGAACAAACCAGAATTTGTCTTTTATTCTTTGGGCTCTTGGTGAATATTTCTTGAATCTGGTACCCCCGACAAGCACTCCAAGTCTCTGTTGTTGGATCAAATCTATGATTTCTGGTGTAATTTTTTCTTTCAGCTCAACTATTGGCCTGGCATGTGATTCCCAAACTTCACGGTTGTTACGTTCCTGCTGCCATATTTGTGTGATTTCGGAGTAGGTCAGCTGATTTATTCTCTGTCGAAATTTATCGATTCCCTTAGGTGATGATGACAATGCTCTACTTATTTGTTCCCTGACCACACTGGACACTTTGATAAAGTCCTCTGTAGTAGCTCTCATTTCTTTCCATGTTTTGTTTAATAGCACAATGCATATACAGAATAGCTCTTCAAATGGATGATCATGTGTGAAGAACAAGGGATGGTATGTTTGTCCTTGTTCACTGGGTGGTTCACCAATATGAAGAATGTCACTCAACTGTTTTATCAACTCTATGCTTGTCTTTCCAAAAGGACACTCATGCTCATCTGCTCTGCAACTGTTCTCCAATACAATTTTTGTATAATCTTCTGGATAATTCCTTGCAAAATACAACATACAATCCAGAGCTAATATCCCTGGTGGCACTTCATTGAAATCTTTTATTGGATCAATCTCACATTTAAAACCCAGCTTTTTGAAGTCTTTCGAAAAACTTCCCAGTTGTCTTCTTGTTGTTACTTCAATATTGAAATTGTTGTCATTTTCAAATGCAATTTTTCTCAATTCTTTGATTTTTTCTTGTGACTCCTGTTCCTGGGCATCTGCTCTCATTCTCATTTTAGGTTCAAGTAAGCCAAGCATCAATGTTTGCAAAACATACAATTGGTGGGCTAACTCTGTACCCAATGCTTCCTTAGATGCATTTTTGGAGAACTCACTAGCACCAATGAGATTCTCATAAATAACATTACGAACCTGCTTGGAAGCTAGTGTTGCAGCAATGGCTTTCTTTTTGGCATTGTCTGCTTTCGAGAATATTGCATTAATAAGGGCAATTGCATTTTGTTGGATAATGCTATCCTGGTAGGGGTTCTGCAAATGTGATACCAAGCTTGGTATTGTGATTTCTTGCTCCACATGCAGATTTTTACCTGAACTGTTAAGTACAATGTTCTCTAAAATTGACAAACATGACTGGATAATTTTAGGATCTTGAGTGCTTGACTGGTTACTAATGAAACTGGCTACCTTGTTGATGAACTGGTTCTCCAATATATCCCAAGAAATAATTCCATGATCCATCAACTCAACAAATGTAACTAATGCATATTTGAGAGAATTGCCTTTGAACTTTCCAGTTTCAATGTTGTTTATAATGAGTGTAAGTCCCTTTTTGTTAATGAATTCCAATGCAAATGTTAGGTCGCTGCTTAACGTGGACAGTTTAGTCAGAGCGGTGGTCTGATCAGCTTCCGTTCCTTTGTTTATTTTGGTTAAAATGTCTTGGACAGTTTTTGCTGGGGATTGTTCCAAGCGTAATACTGAACCGTTTTTTATCTCATTACGATTTTTCTCGGTGATGTAGTTTTGGTTATTGCTTTCAGAAAACTGCAGGGCATAATTGTCCGGGTCAAGGAGACCCCATGGCTTGCACAGTAGCTGTATGATACTCGACAAGGGTTGACTCTGGTCAAACTCGATCAGCTGTGGCACCTTATCAGGCGCATTTAGCATCTCCACAGCTATTTTCAATATTGTTGAATCCTTCTCTTTAGTTGCCGACGGCATTTTTATTGGCTTTGTAGACATTTAGACACCATTTGATACAAAATGCAAATCACAACAACTTCCACCACACCTAATAATATGACACAAATGAAATGACTGACAACTGACAGGCAGCTGTCATATTTTGTATTTTTAAATGTTCCACTTGGTTTTTTGCTGTATTTATTGGATTTTTTTCTTTTCAACAGTCTAATTTATTATGAGAGACAACTTTTATCAGTAATTAAGACATTATCGAAATTAGCTATCTATAATAAATAAAATTACTATTATTTTCGTAATTTAATTGCTAATGCATGGAATGCGGCATCCGATTAAATTCATCTTTAATGGGTTCCATTTATGCAAAGAAACCACAAACATTAAGTAAATTATCGGCAAGTTTAGAAGATACATACTATATTCATAAGTAGATAAATCGTTTAGTTGCACTAAAAGACATTGCTTAGTAAATACATAAAACAAGTTAAAAACCAATACACAACATCAATGTTAAACACAAAACATTATTAATATGTTATGATTAAACTGCAAACCACACATACATTTTGCAGCAGTGCAAAAGGGCAATAGCTCAGTATAACTTACACTCAAAGAATGAATCAGTGATTTTTATCTTTTACCGGAGCAACCTGAGTAAAAGTAAAATATTTAAATACCAATATTCAATCATATATCAACTTAACAGAAACATAATGTATGAAAAGTAGGTAGGTAATATTTAAATCCATAACCTATTTACCGCCGTGATACCAGACACAATAAATACAGCATACAATAGAAAATCTATTGTCTGTTGAATATATGCAACTGCGCCAGTTAAAGCGTAAATATAAATTAACAACATACTAAAATGTATTTGTGTCTCTAGTGTACAAAATATTAAACTTATCTTATTCAAACATTTTAGATAATTTTTAGTTATTTTCCTTAAATTTAAAGTAGGTAAATACTTTTCTCAGTACTGGTATCATTCCGTTTGGCGACAGTGGCGAAACGTCTGCGGGACTTCTTTCGTGAAACAGACTATAGACCCAACCATGCTATTTTTAAAAGTAACTCAAATACTATAACTATTATTACAAACGTAACTCATCACATACGTAAGAAATCACAATCCAAATTTGAGAACTTTATTAGCAACATGTTATGAAAATTATTAAACCATAACAATAAATAATTTGGAGAATAAAACGCATGTTTTCTTTCGACAGCTGCAGTTGCGTTTTGTTCTACGATAAAATTAAAATGTCATAAATCTAACCAAAATAACCTATTCAAAATAGATTCCTTTGTAAATAATTCCTTTGTTTTATACTAGATTATATAATTATATTTAATTGTAATACTTATCGAAAATGCCGCCTAAACAGCCTAAGAAAACGCTTTGGGTAGACTGTGAGCGTTGCGGTTGCAGTATAACCTCTAATGACAAAAATACTCACGTCGAGCTCAATTGCGGAAAAGATCAGCTAAAGTGCCCTTATGTAGCTGATGGAGTACTGCACTCATGGCTAGTGAGAGGTGGCGCCCCGGCTGATGGGGTGCCCAAAGATGCGGTATTGATTCATCCATCTGCTGGTATGCTAATAGGAGCAGTCATAGGTGGCCCACTGGAATTAAGTAGAGAAGGAGCTCCTGCGCTGGTGAAACGTATGTGGCCATCTAAAACTTCAGCCCCTGCGGCTATAATACTGCCTGCAGCTGGTAATTAACTATATTGTTTGTAGATATTTTAATGTTAGAAATAAGCAGGACTTGAAACAGATTTTGTTGGCTGTATCGCCCTAAAATTCTTAATTAAAATCACAGTATAGCTACAATATTCAAGGTACATACATGAAATGTATGAACCTCACAAAAACTTCTGTATCTATATTTATATGGATTAATAAAAAAGTCAAATAAGTATAAAAGTTTAGGGCTGGCAATGCATTTCTGGGACATCTGGTCTTACAAATGTTCATGGTCAGCGGTGCCACTTACCATCAGGTGAACCATATGCTTGTTTGCCTTCTGTTCAATAAAAAAAATATATACATAGTTTGATTCCCATGTACAAGTTGTAGTTTATTTTGGGATTCAATCATAGTTGTTAATTATTAATGTCATAATCTAGTGTTTACATCGCCTGTTCCAACCATCAATCAACTTTTTTACTAAGAGGCTAACTAGTATGGTGAAAGTAAAAAGATTTTTATTTAGCTTACATATTTTTTTGTGAATATAGAAACCTGATAATTTGCCTTAACAAAAGTAAATCTTTCAGAGTTATCCGGACTATGGTGTAGTGATAGTAAAAAGGTTGCCATTTCTGTTGTAAAGGAAGAAGTACCACAAGCAACTTTTGTATCAGTGAATTTGAAAAATCACAAAATAGAAAATGATATAAGTGACATTTTAAAACATCATTTCTACAATAATTTTGTAAAGGTTGGAAGCATCTTGGTCTATTATTATTTTGGTAAGAAACTAGAAATACAGGTAACACAGGTTAAATCAGAAAACGATAAAGAAAATACAAGTGGTTGGAATCTAACAAGTAACAAAACAGTGTGGAATATTGAAAAAGATGTTATACAAAAAGTCAAAAAGAAACCTACATGTTTAGGGGGTGTGGATGATATAATTGATGAGGTAAAAACACTGATAAACATATCCTTTGACCCAGTTCTTGCAGCTAACTTCCAACCAACACGAGGTCTGCTAATTCATGGTCATTCTGGTATAGGAAAAACTGCAATTTGCAAATATTTAATTGAAAACCTAAACTGCCATTTTGTAGAAATAAATGGGCCTGCAATATTTAGTAAATACTTTGGTGAGACAGAGGGTACAATGAAAACCCTATTCTCAAAAGCAATTCAAAATGAACCTAGTATTATTTTAGTTGACGAAATTGAAACAATTTGTCCAAAGAGATCATCTGGTAGCACTGAACAAGAGAGAAGAGTAACATCAGCATTTGTATCTCTGTTAGATAGCTTGCATGCAGAAAAGCAGTAGAGTATTTATTTTGGCTACAACAAGGAAGCCAGATGCAGTAGATCCCATGCTTAGGAGATTTGGAAGATTAGACAAAGAAATTGAAGTCCCAATACCAGATAGAATCCGAAGGAAACAAATTTTGTACAGTTTGCTTTCTAATTTATCAAGCAAAGTGTCTTCCCATGAAATAGATGGTATCTCAGATTTAGCACACGGATATGTGGCAGCAGACTTGGTGAATTTGTGTACACAAGCTTCAATGAAATGCATCAAAAGGTCAAGTGATTCAATAAGACATGAAGACTTTATGGCAGCCCTTACTATTGTCAGACCTAGTGCAATGAGGGAACTATTAATAGAGGTACCTAATGTCAGGTGGTCTGATATTGGAGGACAAGGGAATTTGAAGCTCAAACTTCGTCAAGCAGTGGAATGGCCTTTGAAACATAGTGAAAGTTTTAAACGACTTGGCATTCGGCCTCCTAGTGGTGTACTGCTATATGGACCGCCAGGATGTTCCAAGACTATGATAGCTAAAGCGTTAGCAACCGAAAGTGGTCTTAATTTCTTATCGATAAAAGGTCCCGAGTTATTCTCCAAATGGGTTGGCGAGTCGGAACGTGCTGTTCGGGATTTGTTTACAAAAGCGCGGCAAGTGGCGCCATCTATAATATTCTTTGATGAGATGGATGCTATCGGCGGGGAGAGAAGTTCTGGGGAGGCTGGAGTCCACGAGCGGGTTTTGGCGCAGCTATTGACAGAGTTGGATGGTGTTGTTCCATTAAATTCTGTGACAATTCTGGCGGCCACCAATCGTCCAGACAAGATTGATAGGGCGTTGCTCCGCCCTGGGCGATTGGACCGCCTTATTTATGTGCCATTGCCCGACTTCGAAACTAGATTGCAGATTTTAGAATTGAAATTGGAGAAAATGAGTACAAGTGATGATATCAATTCTCATAGTCTTGCTTGTAGGACAGATGGTTTCTCAGGGGCGGAACTACAGGCGTTATGCCATGAGGCCGCGTTGCAAGCATTGGAGAAGGACATCAACTGCCCCGCTGTCACAATGGAGCATTTTGAAAAGGTTTTAAAAGATTTCAAACCTAGAACTCCAGACTCTTTATTGAAAGTGTATGAACAGTTTGCATTGGGTCAAAAGTCAGGATGATGAATTTATTGAAACTATGTAATACAGAATTTATACACCATATAATAAGTTGAGTTGTTTACATCTTAAATATTTATTTTATATAGTTTTATGAGAATAAAGTGCATTCATCTGTTTCATAATTTATTTATTCAATAATATAACCTAGTAACTACTAATACATAAATTAATTATTAATCTAGTCCTTATTGGTAATTATTAAAACAACAATGATTTACAAACACGGGTTGGATTGTTTGGTTACATTTCAGAGGAACTATGATACACACAACTGTTCTATAAAAAGCTTTAATATCAAATACTATGTTTCTTTCCCTTTTAGCAAATAAACGTAAGTCAGAAGGGACATAGTACAGAACAAATAAATATGCTTGTATGTCCAATATGAACATAAATACAATCCTACAAATAGGCTAATTGCTTATGGTCTTTGTAATAATACTAGTTTATGTTGTAGACTAAAAAATGAAGTTTATATATCGCTCATAAATGCATATAAATATCAGGTAGGTACACACAAAATACATAAGATTTAGTTTTGAGACCTAGCATACAAATATACATTCTATTTCTCGCAAATAGATAACAGATCTAGATTGTTATTTCACCAATAGTACCTAGCATCAATTTAAGACTATCCGTTAAATTAAAAAATAGATAAGTACTAAGAAAATGTCCTGATTTTGAGTTACATAAATTGAAAAGTTTGTTCACAATTTGAGGTTATGTTAGGATAGTCTCATAGATGCAATTTTTAGAATTTTTATTATTAATCAGTCAATTATGTTTCTCGATGTAGACAATTTGTTTTTCCATTATCTACAATTATACACAAAATATAAAAATTATCAATCTGGGATATTACAATTTCCTCGCCCCATCAGGATTCATGTCAATCTTGCTATCACACACTAGTATTGCAAAACACACTTACATAATATTTTTTTTTGAGTCAATTGTCGGTATTTCTAAAACATTTCAAAATGTCATTTCATAAAGATTTAAAACGCAGAAATAAAAGAATGATAGTATCTATAGTACACCATAGTGTTACTTGAAAGTTTGGGTCCTAAATACCCATGAATGCAGGAAAATAAAATAAAAGATTTAAGGCAATAAAATTAAGTCACAGTTACAGATATTAAATTCGTTTTGGATTGTTTTAAATTTTGAGTCAGTCAAGAGGCAAACATTTAACTTCAGTTTGACCATATAATCCTTTTCACTAAAGGTTAGCAAAGTTTGAATTAAGGAGGCCTCTTTGACATATGTGTCATCATATCTATAATTTTATTAATTTGGTTTGTTTTCAAATGCGCGTTTTCAGCCTTATAAAGACTTCGGACACAGTCATATGAAATTTGGCTAAATCATCATCTTTGCCCATTTTATGTTCCCATCGAGGGCACAACGGGCCGAACGTGTAGGACGTTCGGTGTATAGGCTTTAGTCGTCCATGCGGTGGAAATAGGCCAATCCGCACAGAATTTTTTGAATTTTTTCATAGGCGTATGTAGGTTCCTAACGAGGTTTTCCTTCATCGTAAGAGCGTCGGATAATGTGGCGGGACTTGAACCTGCATCCTCCAGATAGGAAGGCAACAATTGAGTTGTGGGTATGCTAATGCTTGCTGCCTCTACAAAGATAGTCCGCGTCGTTTATAACAATTTTGAATGATACAAAATTACACTCGGTTTAACAAATTTGAGATCGTAAGAATGTAAGGGACAACTGTATTGGACAGACAAAACAATTTAAGAAAAACGAATGCCTAATAAAGAAATCAATTCGTAGTTAGCTATCGTACGGAGAAAACGCCGTGGTGTAGTCTGGACAACGCGCTTCTAGAATCCTTCTTATGCGCAGGTCTTAATTGTGTACTAATATTAAGGGAGCGTTCAAGTATTTTTGACCGCCTACTTCCTTTGTAACGTAACGTTTTTTGTAACTGCCCCCTGTAACGCACCACAAAAATTTTCTGTGCTATAAATATAAACTATTAAATAAAATACTTAACAAAAACAATATTTTTTATATATTTTTTATTACTTTATGATGAGCAATAAATTCGAGGGATTCCCCGTGAAATATAAAATAAAAGGTTTGCCATCTTGCGAGGGAAAGTTCAAAATGTCGACCAGGGGATGAACGACCGTCGGGGAGTGCCCGTAAACGTAAATGAAAAGTGTTGCCAATATATTTGAAATAAATTTTTATTTCCCTAATTTTATAATTGAAAAGACGTTACGTAACGTGTTGTAAGAACGACACCCTCCCGCCTCTGTAACGCATAGTAAGTTTTCACGCGACCCCCTCCCCCCAAATTGCGTTACGAATTACTTGAACGCCCCCCGGTTATGAAGATAGGTCTTCCAACTACTTCGATAGTATTGACAATATCAATAATATCGACTTAGAGAAATTCTATCGACAGTATCGAAGCTAATCGAATCGATAGTGATGATACTATTGCTGCTAAATATTACGTGGGCTGGTGCCGTATGTCGCAGAACCGATGGCCGTTGGAGCAGACGAGTTCTGGAGTGGAGACCGCGTCTCGGCAAGCGTAGCGTAGGACGCCCTCCGACCCGATGACTTGCGAAAGGTCGCGGGTGGAGGCTGGATGAGAAAAGGGGAGGACCGGGATATCTGGCGCAAAATGGGGGAGGCCTATGTCCAGCAGTGGACTGCGATGGTTGAGGCGAAATTCTATCGACAATATCGAAGCTAATCGAATCGACAGTGAGACGAGATTGCTGCGAAGCATTACAAAAATCCTATACTGATTTTACAATATTTAGATTTGCGATACTATCGATATCGATAGGCCTATCAATTTCATAGATTTTCAAGGTCAACCAATGTTGCCGCTCGATAGTATCGATAGCTTAGTTTAGCGCAATAGTATTGGTACACTGCAATACTATCGACAGTATTGTAGTTCAACAACTACTGATAGTATCGATAGAATCGGTTTTGCAAATTACACCAACTATTGATGCTATTGCACTGCCGATAGTAGACCTTTTATTCACAGTATTGACACGATCGATAGTACCGATTCTATCGATAGTAATCTCTAAATTGAGCTACGATACTATCGATAGTATTGCAGTAGATCAATAGTAATGCGCTAAACTAAGCTATCGATAGTATCGATGATTTTCGAGGTTAACTATCGATAGTCCAACGATAGTTCGGCAACACTGAGGTCAACCATCGATATCCAAACTATCGATAGTCAGCCAACACTAGCGTTCGGTTACATGGGTAGCCATGGCGCGACTAGACGCGCAGTATCTCAGTGTGGCGGTTGTAACATATCGCGATCCAGTCCGGTTGGGTTGCGCCCCACTGTATTTGGTTGACTTCGCCCTCAGCCGCGGTGTAGGCCAGTATCGGGTCCTCGATGGCCCGCGGCATCTGTTGTATGTCCCATATGAGGGCCTGGTGGTCATCGCCCGCTGTGCATATGTGGCACGAACTGCAAGTTGGATAAAGTAACTTTTGTGAAACGCCGTCACAATCGAGAATCGATCAACCATCAAAAATATTAATATTAAAGCAAACAAATAATAAATAATAAATATCCACTGACATTCACACGGCGCTACTTAGTCCCAAGTTAAGTGTGAAGCCTGTACTATGGGTACTAAACAACAGATACTTAGATACATTTTTTTTTGTAAATACATATTATACATAGGAAACAGACCATTACAAACAGACATGTTCATGCACATAAATGTTTGTACTGCCCGGGATCGAACCGGAACCCTTGGTGTAGTTGTCGACGTCCAACCACTACACCAAATGGGTCGTCAATGAATAAACAAGAATATACACTATTTCATTTATATCAGGAAGACTAAAAACTTAAATGTATATGTATAAATTAAATTGGAGTGTATGTATGTCACATTGAAGTAACCATTTTTTACTACATGCATATTATATATGGAGCATACACTAAAATAATTTTTTTTAAATGTTTGTCTGTCTGTTTCGGGTAATCTCTGAAACGGCTGGACAGATTTTGGCGGCTCTTTTATTAGCAGAAGAAACATAAATGGGTGTTTCTATGTATCATATGCATGTATTAACAAAAATATATAAGTATGTTTTTCAGATGCCTAGTACCCAAACTGCAAGCTCCTTGCTTAATATGGGGCTAGATGGCGCTTTGAGAGTGTCAGTAGATATTTATTTTATTGAACCACGTTCAGGACAACTTGTGTCCACTTAATTACGTGAATGGTCAGGTTATTTACTTTTTTTAAGTACACATGAATATTTAGCTAATTTAATAATAATGTTTATTTCATAAAAACACAGTACAGAAAATTATTTGAACAACTGTCACATAAGGTCACCCTGTGTTATGAGAGGCAGGCTCTTTTTGACAGTTTTTTATTACAAAAGTATTACGCTACGTAAGTACGCTATTTAACTAACCTCACTATGAAAAAAGCTCAATTATATAGTATGGTTACCTATGTGGCGCCCATGCAATCCCGTTGACGCATGCGCGATGGTTGTTCAGTCTCGCCACGGGCGTACAAGGCACGCGCACGTCCAGTATGATCACTTCACACGCGTCATCGCCACCGTGGCTAGGTAGTTGGGGTCTTGTTATTCCACGCCAACCGGAGTACGGCGTGTTGGGGTCCTGTGGCATAATGAATTTTTATATTATAATGTACAGGACGGTCAAAAAGCCCACCTAAGTAGTACGCCCTTACTATGACAGAGCGGCATTGAAGGAGACCAACAAATAGACAGTGACCCCGTCAATGCCGCACTGCGCTTGACACCAGAGACAACAGATGTTAGTTCTCTTATACCCGGTAATTACATTTACAGTGCCCCCGAAGCACAAAAGTGCATAGCACTTCTGTTTCACGGGACGATATTCCGGCACTGCGGTGGTAACCGTCCTAGACAAATCAGTATCGAGTCTACCAACCACTAAATATGAAAAGAAAACTATCAATAGAAATATGAGGCAGCAATATTACACTTCATTAATATACCTATAAGCACTATTCCTGCAAGTTGCAGCTGAGTAAGTAGCTTTGAACAGCGATTGTTGCTGAATTTCAAAAACTTTACAATTCCTTGGTTCCAAGAATCTGTGTTTGTTTAAAGCATCGTGATCATTAGTTGTGGTCTTCAGATTTCTTTAAGTATTATTATAATAGCTGGACATCCCAAAAGATTTCACCCAAATCTTTTCATGTAGTTTTCTTGTTGAAAAACTACATTGAAAAGATTTTGAAATAAAGTCATCATCATAGCTCATTAACGTCCCCACCGAGGGGCACGAGCCTACCCGTATAGGGTGATTAGGCCTAGTCGTTCGTGCGGGCCCAGTGCGGATTGGACGAATCCCGCACACCTTTGAATCATTTTAAGTAATTCTGTTTAAAGTAAATAACAAAAATTTCACCTCTCCTCAGTTTTTTTTAATGTGGACAATGTAACTTCTCATTTAGTGGATACTTCAGTTTAGGATGTAGATACTCCGATTAGATAATAGCGTCATTTGTCGATCAACAGTGCCGAATAAAACGTATCACGAATCTTTACCCTTTTTTGAACCGTTATACAAGTTATATTACTCACTCGTATATATAGTGGAGTGTTCAGATGACGCAGGTCAAACATTCGTACCGAGCCGTCGGCGCCTACCGACGCGAACATATCCCGACCGCCACCGCGCGACTGAACGCTATATCGTACACTTCCTGCAATAAAACTCGTGTTATTACACACCACATCTTCAACATCCATCATCAGCTCATTAACGTTCCTCCAGGGCACGAGCCTACACGTACAGGTGATTGGGCCTTTGTCGTCCACGCGGCCAGTGCGGTTGGACTTCACGCACAAACTTTGAATCTCTTCGCAGGCGTGCGCAGGTTTCCCACGATGTTTTCCTTCACCGTAAGAGCGGCGGATAACGTACATATAATTTGAAAATTCGAAACTCATTGGTACGTGGCGGGATTAGAACCTCAGCCCTCCCGGTAGGAGCCACCGACGCTTTTTTCAACTACAAAAAAAGGGGGTTCAGTATCGAATTAAATTGAGCTCCGACGCGTGTTTGTCGGGATTGATGAAAATTTGTTTTTTTTTTTTACCTAAAAATTATTAGTAACCTAACCTAGCCAGCAATGTATTACAAATTATATTAAATGAAACCACAAAAATGACACTGAGTATGTATCATTTTGTTTAGTTATTTACACTGTTCATCATTATTAGAGCCTAATTTGGCGCAAAATGGGGGAGGCCTATGTCCAGCAGTGGACTGCAATAGGTTGAATAGGAGAGCCTCCAATGTCTAATGGTAAACGAAGACCATCCAGACAATACCTATTGACATCAATCTGCTACCGACCACCTTAACTAAGTCGAGTCAGGTCTTTTACACTATGCTAAATGAACTTTATATCTGTAATCGGTTTCTTATTCTGTTTTTATTTCCCAAGCATACCTTATCGTGCGCAATCAGCTGTGTTTTCACATGACCGGAGACCTCGTTGACTCTGCCCAACACCTGTCCAGTCTCCAGGCCCCATATCGTGCATGTGGTGTCGATACTGCTCGTGCCGATGAGGTTGGGTCCACCTCGTTCCAGTCGAACGAGGTTAGGGGCGCGCAAAAGTCGGAATTCTTGTTGTTGTTCAACACACACTCGAATAATGTGTACGGCTCGCCTGCGCGCCAGATTCTTAGGTAGTCGCCTTGAAGAAAATATTTATTAGCGGCTACCTGACTACATAGACATCCTGAATTTTGTTTGGGGTACTAGTTTATGATTATCCAGATGGTGTGGGACTGGCCAATATTTTACTTATTGAAAGCCAGAAATTAAAAAAATAAAATAAAAATTATTTGTTTCGGACTACTAAAGTTGTAATTTATTTATTTCTCTGGTATGCAGACAGATTACAATCTTTTAGATTTAAGGAAAGTTAACAAAATAAATGCACTGGATGGTAATCCATAAATAGCATACAAAGCACAATCTCAATAACAACATGGTACTTAAAGGTGTGTCATTGGTGTCCAATGATAAAAATTTATGCTTTTTTTAAGGATGTTGTCTACATTGCACTGGAAATATTTGCAGAGTTATGAAAACTCGTTTCCAAACATAAGTAAATAAAAAAAAGGTTTCTTATTTTTTTTCTACATCATGAGCAATTTTTAAGAACTCTTATAATTTAAAAGAAAAGAACCCTTGGGACTGTGCTTTTATGTCATAAAGTGATCAGAACTGTTAGTTCGCTCAGCTGATGGCAAGTGACATACCTTACCATGATAGAGCTATATCCCAGCTTTCTGTGTCAAGGAATGTTAACTATTCTCTATTCCCAAGCCTGCACTGTGTAACTGAGTGGAACTATTGTTTATTGGAAGCACTAGTTAGTTATTTACAAGTTATAGTGTAGCTCCTAGATTTAGTTACGTAATTTGGCTTTTTGTGTTGATTGTAACCTGTTTTGTGTTATTAAAATAAATATGACTTACCACTGGTAGCCAGCAAGTCTGGGTACACACCCTTGCTGTCCGGTATCCACATAATCTTCGTGGTAGGGTATGGATGATCGAATGTGCTCTTGGCACTGAACTCACTTGTCTCTTCATCTAAGGAGATGATTTGTACCTAAAATCATAATAACTGATGTATTTTCTTTACTTTAGTAGTTGATATGCATTACAATGTATTTTTTATAGTGTTCGTGGAATTTAAAGTGTTTATTGTAAGCCTGAATTTATTTCAACATTGCCTATCAAATCTCTCCCCAATCAAAAGCTATTAAAATTAGTATAGACCTTTTTACATAGTGCTTGAAGAAGAAAGCTATCTAAACGAAGCAACTCTGTATACAAATGCTAGTATACTGTCAATATGTCAAAAGATAAGTAATGGAGTAATATATATTTAAATGTATCACCTTATTATTGTATTCTTCAACAAAACTGCCCAAAGCCAGTCGAAACCTCTTGTCAGGTCGGACTGACCAGTTCATTGAATACAATGGCCATGGTGCTTGGTATCTGGAAGGAGTTTCAGTACAAATTAACACTAAGACAGACAATTAATAAATAAGAAGTTAATTCCTTTTCATTAGTAATTTCAATAAAAGTGTGTTATTTTACAGTTTTATTTGTCAAATTCAAGTAAGTTGAACGCAAATGTTTCGAAGCAAAGAAATATTTTTTAATAATTTGGCATATGGCCATGTTGTACTTGTTTTTTTTTTCTGTTATCTGTTGTTGCATGATTTTTTAGGTGCAATAAAGTATTTTTTATCTTTTATCTTAAAATATATCATAGTATCTTAATGTAAGAGACAGCAATATGTTAAAAGTACTAAATGTTGAAAGTTATCTAATAAATGAAGTGTTACAGCTTACTTATGTACTTACTTGTATATTTCTTTGCGTTTTGTGCTTGAGCTAGTAGTACTAGAGCTACTATGTGGCATAGACATTGTAGTTAGAAGTTGATCCTGAAAACCATATTTTTCCATAGTTTTTAGAGTAGACTAAGTTCCAATCCATACAACTGCCCGTTATAGAAGAGCTTATGAGATGACTGAGCACTAGTACATTAGTAAATAACTGTTAATTTTACCTCCTAAAGATAAAAATAACACGAGCTGGATCTACTATCAGGAAAAGCTTACCTTCTAGCACAAATATACCAAATGGTGTTTCCAAACAATGTTATATCGGTTCCCTAAACATTTAGGTAATGGTTTTGTTATCAATATCGATGGTTGATTATTTATTTAAAGATAAATTCGTATGTTTAGAAAACAAGCATTTCATAAATTGACGTGACTATTGACATTTTATATTTTTTCTATATGACAAATCCACAGCTTGGAATGGCGTCCTTTAGCCCCTATTGTCAATTTATTACTGGTGTTGCCATTTTGGAATCACATACTGATGAACAAATTGTACAATAACAGTATAGTTACTATACATTTTAATACTCCCGAAACATATATTGCTAGATCGTTCTATTATAAATATAGTTACTTGTAGAGATTTAGATGGATGTACCTAATGTTAGTAGTACTTAGTACTAAATGTAACATTAGGTCTTATAGAATTCATGGTCACCCCTTTCAATAAGAGTACCTACCTATTAAACTAATACATAATACAACATAATAATGCCGCATAAGTTAAGTGCATTTGCGGCTTGTTCTTCGTTAAGCACAAATCTGTTCTCAAAGTTAGAACAGCTTCTATCGCTCAGCAGGTTACCATGCACACACCTCGTTTCGCACGTTTCGAACGTACCCATGTTTAACTCGCACTTTGGCATTTTTTTATTATAAGTCGTAAGTCGTGAAAGATTTAAAAAAATGTATTTCATTATATTTTCAATGTTGTAAGATAGTACTAAAAAATTTACTTATTTTCGAATAGTTTTATAGTTCATGTTCTTATGTAGAAAAACCTTCGTATTCATCAAATTCAACTACAGGCCGGTTGGTATTTACCAATTATCCAATCATCGAGTTCGTCACCCTTCATGCATATGTTTGAGCGTTAATTATTGCGTACGCGCCTACAAACATTCCTAGACCGCTTCGACCTTATCATTCCACGCGCGCGCTAAGTCCAGTAAAGGACATCGCTTTCTTTCTTACGTCAAAACCCCTTAAGGGATTGTGATATAATTAGTGGCGCAATAGTACGGAATGTGGGCGCAATAAATGTAATGCACTGCGGGCCATTTAATGCTACTTACTTGCCTACTTGTCTGATGGCGTTACCAACACCACACTATGAATATACAGATTAGTTTTGTCTCTTTGATGCTAGGGCCACACTATCGGTTAACAATTAGTTTGTATTTGTTTGTCACATAGTGACAAATCATTAAATTATCATTTAACATTGCACTGCAGAGCATTTAATGGTCGAGACGTCGGCTACTACACCAGGGTTCCGGGTTCGATCCCCGGTCATTACAAACATTTGTGTGCATGAACATGTCTGTTTGTAATGGTCTGGGTCTTTGTAACTGACTGTCACAAGAGCGGTTTTTCCCTAGGTCATTATCGCCAAAAGGGAAGTTTCTGAGCCTGTTACCGACCAGAAAAAAATGTGTAAACGTGAAAACCCTTTTTGGTAAGTAATTTGTATTATACCAAGTGGAGAGAGCCATGCTGGTGACATGGCACTGAGCGGTCTAGATAGGTACCACCGGGGTACACCACATGGGTCGTCTATTCGTCTACAAAGTTCCCGCTTCTCCTGCTCTATATTTCCTTTTCCCCCATATATTTTAAGCGTGACAACGCATTCACTCATCGATGTAAATAATATTCATAGATATCACTTACCACTAGGTAAATCGTAGGTATACTCGTTTGCTTACCCATAAAATAAAATAAATAATGCATACTGTGCTACAAATGCCTATAGTCATCATCAGCTCATTATTTCAAGAGTATACCCGTATAGGGTGTATAGGCCGTAGTCGTCCACACAGGCCCAGTGAGGATTGGCCAATTTCATGCACAACCTTTGAATCTCTTCGCAGGGGTGCGCAGGATTCCTCACGATGTTTTCCTTCACCGTAGGATCATCGGATAAACGTACATATAAGCTTAAATAATATAACTTTGAAAATTCGAAAAGACGGCGTGGCTAGGTTTGATCCTGCACCCTACAGATCGAAAGGAAACAGTCTATACCAATGAGCTACGCCAATAGTGATTTCCTATTATTTTGCAAATAAAAAAGCATTCGATTATACACCGGTCATTTGACCGACGTTAATATTTCTATGTTTAAAGCTCACGCACCGGCGTTAGGTCAAGGTGTTGTCCAAAATTAATAACATATCTTTAGTGCGCGCGCGCCGCCATTTGTCATGTTTTGACAAGCGCGCTGGAGCATTGTTCACAAAGGTTAATTTTAGACAAACCAGTTCGGACCGATTAGCGGCTACATACAATGGTCCGATAAACCTTAAGCGATATTTGTATTCACTCGAGGCGCTAGATAGTTTAGTCTAGGTAATAGACTTTTAGACCCTGGCATCGTTTACAACTCAGCCTTTTTTATTTCATAGGTGAATGGGACGTCGGTGGCTCAATGGTGTGGACTGTTGCCCTCCTACCGAGAGGTATGAGGTTCAAATCCCGCCAAGTACCAATGTGTTTTCGAATGTTCGAAAATATATGTACGTTATCCGACGCTCTTACGGTGAAGGAAAACATCGTGAGGAAACCTGCGCACGCCTGCGAAGAGATTCAAAGGTTGTGTGTGAAGTCGTCCAACCCGCACTGGGCCCGTGTGGACGACTAAGGCCTAATAAACATTGAAGAGTTTCAACAGTAGACAATATGGCCACTACTACTATCATTATTACAATGAATATTTTGCAGGGACATGTTTAAATCAGAAATTTTACCGACTCACGGTCGTCAAGTCACGTAGGATGTTAGAATAATTTGGAATGTTCACTGTGTTAAAAAATATCGAAATGCTTATTATGATATTTATTACATCTCTATACCACACCACACTGTCGGTTTGAGTATTCCCATATCAAATGCTTACCTACCTTTTAAATACAAAAGGTATTTAAAGTACGTTAGAAGATTGGCTACCATGACGTTATAATGTCGTAAAGCCATAGAAAATGTATGGAAATATACCGTTTTGACAGAATGGAAAAAAGTAGCTCAGTTGATCTGTATGTCAATATCCCTTTTCATTTTATAATGATTTAAGAAAAACCTGAACCACTACTGAGGATAAGCACCTGTAATAGAAGTATTGTTCTGTGTAGTAAAAATAGGATATGATTATCTATTGACAAATGTGTTTTGTTATACGTACATAAGATAATGTTATAACAACTTTTTTAACGACAATGCTAAAAAAAAATTGCATTAATCTTGTTTGGTATTTATCTAAATCACTACATTCGATTAGGGAAATAATATATCTATGTAAACATCCGCCGTGTTTTGATCAACACTTGGGAAATTGACCAACGGGGTTACCGCCATCTCTTAAAACAGTATTAGTATAATGATACTATTATATATTGTAATACTGTTTTATGAGATGGCGGTCATAGCGGTAAGCCCCAGGAGGGTAATCTCTTAAAATAATACATCGCCTTTTCTGGTACAAAAATGCTGACGCATTATACTAATACTGTTTAAGAAACTGGCGGTAACCACTTTTCGGAAATGGACTCCAAAACCTTTATACTGATATAATATCTATATCAGTATAAAGTATATATATATATATATATATATATATATATAATTATATATATATATATATATATATATACATATCTATATATATATATAGATATATATATATATGTATAATATTTTTCGGAATTAGACCCCAAAACCTTTAAAGGTGTGGTTAAAGGTATGTATATGATATATGTATACATATTTTTTTTACAACTTTAAACAGTTTACAAAGTAGAAAGCTAAAATTAAGTATGATGGCCATTTGTCATGAACAATAAATCTTGCATATTGAAGTTTTTGCAAATCGGCCTTTAAAGCCTTAAAAAAGAAAAAGAAGAAGCAGTGTTGCAGTGTTAAAATTATACTTTCCTGGTAACGAAAACAGAATAATTTTGTTATCCCGAATTTAACGCGGGCGAAGCCGCGGGCAAAAGCTAGTTACTGCTATATATACTTACTTTCTACGAGCAAATTTACTATATGCTAATCTTTGAGTCGTAAAAAGTCACGTCGCTCGTAAATTGATCTAAATAACCTTTAAAGGACATTGGCATCTTTGCTATTTCATAATGTCAAGGAGAGTGTCTTTGGATATGAACTACTTGCAATTATTAATACTAATCATTACAACATATTGGTATGTGCTTACAGCAGGAATAGTGATTAGCCTTGCCACAGTGGCCCAGAGTTAAGCTTATATGTAAACATAATTATATGAAACAAATTGAAGGAAAAAGTAAAACAAAATGAATTACTAAACCTACTTAACACTACAAACGGTCTTTTCAGGCCAGTTTTGTATTTCCTATGCGAAGTAGTCAGAGACCGACAGAGTAGTGTAGAGAGGTACTTCGTGAACGCACTTTGCGAAACTTCGAGTCCTTTGAATCGGTCCTAAACCGACAACAAATGGAAGTCGTCCGAGGCGAGGCAAAGTCGGACGAAGTAAGCTTAAGCCTCTTTATACTATCGTATTCGTCTAACCCCGGACAACTTCGCGAGTAGTCTATAGCACGCATTAAGCTTCCTATCCACTACTCGAGAGGTTTCTCGCGAAGTAGTCCAAGTGCGGCCGAGTAGTGTAGAGAGGGACTTCGTGAACGCACTTTGAGCCCTTTGACTCGGTCTCGAAAACCGACAACAAATGGAAGTCGGTTAGTGTTATAACTGCGCGAGTAGTGTTTTTTGATCAAGGTAAATACTTCTTTTTTTTCTGATTATCTTACTAATTGTTAATTCTACTGGTAACTTATATATAACTGTCTTTTAATTGTGGATACATTTTATTAGTTTAAGTTGTATAAATAATGTCTGTTAATTTGACCTGGCTCGCCACGCTCCTGAATGAAAAAAAAATCATAGCGAAGATTGACAAAATCATGAGATATCGTATCGATAACTATTAAAAGCGTGGTAACCTAAAGAACACTTATTCAGTATCATGTAAGATTATTCTTGAACCTATTCAGAAAATGGCGATTTTAGTATTCATCATACTGAATGGCGACCCAAAGTTAACCTTATTGATTATTTAACGATCGCAGACACGTTCTGCCACTATAGAAATTGATTAGGAATCCAGGTCTTACTTTAAGCTATTGCCGAGGTTAGTTGCTTCATCGTAAAACGTCCCACATTTAAAAGCTTATGATGTAAAAAGCAATAAACATGAGTGATATACACAACTATACTTAGTAGTCAGTCAGTAGCTTGGATATCCTATAGAATCTTTAATCATATAGAACAAAATATCAACATAATATGGGAACAAAAGCTTAATATTGACTCGAATTATATAAATAACTATATAAATTTTGACTCGAAATGAGAACATTTTAAACCCCATTTTTTGAAAAGAGTAACTACACGAGTTTCTTGCCGGTATCTTGTCGGTAGATAACAACTTCCCGAACCGGTGGTAGATTCATTAAAAATAACTTCTTGACGATTCAAAAGTGTCATGTAATGATTTATTTGAATAAAACATTTTTGAGTTGAGTTTTGAGTTGAGTTAATGGTTAGGTATAAAATAAAAGCTAACCTAGAAATGAAAAAAATGAAATACACTCAAGCAAATTATAATTATAGCATGTTTATTTTCTCCTAACTGTCGCAAACTTAGTTTTTATATACGCGAATGGATCTGAATAATTTTTGGCTGTATTTCAAGGTGCGAAACGTAATAATATATAAAAAGTAAGCTTCTTGAAGTTTGAAAATGTTGACTACGAACACAGCTGATTAAAATCTCGATACAGGGCATATTCAATTACAAACTAATTTTGTTATAAAACACACCTCTCATAGGTATAAACAAAAATGTTGATCAACTTAACAATATAAATACCACGGAGAATAGAGTTGTGTCTCAAAAAGTAGAGCTCTCATTGATTTTATTTCGCTTATAAGATAACATCTCGCACCACTTTTCTACGAATCACCTTCACTCTAAATGCCATGTCCTAATAAGATAATCAAATTCTCGCAATTAGACCTTTTATACAACTTTTTGGACACTCTTATACTTTGAATACATTGTGTAGGTATATTACTACCTATAAGTTGACCATTTGTTATGTACTGTCCACTTCTGGACCGACTGCTGGATCAATCCTTTTAGACCTTTAACAGACTATCTCTCACTAGAGAAGAGCAGAGCAAGTACTTTTCCTTATACTCGTAGTATATTTTTATTCCAGTGATTATTTTTATTGTGATTGATAGATGGAAAAAAAACTTTATTGCACACACACAGTTAAAGAAATTCACAGTAATAAATAAAAGCATAATGTAGTTTAGGCGGTCTTATCGCTTAAAGCGATTTCTTCCAGACAACCTCACAGGCACAGAAAAAAAACAAGAAAGGGCAAGATTGTTAGAAAGATAAATGAGGATAAATTCATACAGAGTTCTTGTGTTACTTTATATTACTGACTTCAAAATTATAAAATAATATTTATCAGTTTCTCTATTTAACTTGCTAATTTTTTTTTGCTTTTTAATTTGAAGTCGGCATTTTTTTTTTTACTTCCGCATATTATTTTTTTCAAAATGCTCAAGTAAAAACAAATTAATCGGCTTTAGCACACTTCAGCTAACATCGTGATATACTTATGTTATCAAGTTTGACAGCATTTCAAAATGTCCATCATCAATATATCGGGGCGGCCACCACGTCACAGGGAAGTGGCCTCAAGCCGATCAGATTACGGACACAATGCCCGGAGATCAACGACCCTGACCCATGACCTTTTGCTAAAACAATTACGCGATGAAAGGTTGACCATTCGTACGATTTGTCTTATACGTTACAAGCATGTTCGCTGACTTGTTTATTTTCTACTAAGAGAGCGCCGCGGTCTCACCCGCTGAGTTTCTGTTCTTGTGGAAATTCGTTGATAATATAATATAGCTATATTTATTAGGTAATGATGTGTTAATCCAGGATGTCAGCTAAAGTTATATCAAATTGTATCAAAATCACTTCAGCTGTTTAAGCGTGAAGAAGTAACAAACATACACATTTATATATTTTCGCCTTTATAATATTAGTGTGATAGATCAATTTCAGTTCTTAAACATAGAGTAATTGATAAAAGATGGCGTCAACGGACGCTTGTATCGTGGTATCATTGTTTTCAGAAATTCGGATTTTGATGATTTGAATTACAAATTTGAAAATTAAGAGCGTCGGTGGCTCAGTGGTGTGGACTGTCGCCTTCCTACCGGGAGGGCTGTAGTTCAAATCCCGACACGTACCAATGTATTTTCGAATTTTCGAAAATATATGTACGTTATCCGACGCTCATACGGTGAAGGAAAACATCGTGAGGAAACCTTCATGCACGCCTGCGAAGAGATTCGAAGGTTGTGTGAAGTCGTCCAATCCGCACTGGGCCCGCGTGGACGACTAAGGCCTAATCACCCTATACGGGTAGGCTCGTGCCCCTCGGTGGGGACGTTTAATGAGCTGATGATGATGAATTACAAAGATCCTTTGCTTTGGCTACCAGTCCGCTTTATTCATCATCATCAGCCCATTAAACGTGACCACCAAGGGGCACGAGCGAACCCATTTATAGAGTTTTGGTCGTCCACGCACAAGCTTTGAATCTCTTCTCAGGAGTGTGCAGGTTTCCTCATGATGTTTCCTTCACCGTAGAGCTCTGGATAACGTACATATAATTTCGAAAACACATAAGTACGTACGGATTTAAACCTGCGCCCTAGATCGGAAGGCAACAGACCACAACTATTTCTTAGTTCAAAAATGGACAGATAACAATTGTTTTTTAAGTTTTACTTGTAGTGTACGGAAGTGAACTATTGTTGTTTATATTGCGGAAACTATAATCGATTAATTGATCGATTGCATAATTGGTCTCGGATGGTGGAGTTATAACTATATAACAAATTGTAAAGTTCAAGGTAAACGGCGATTAGATCTTTAATCTCAGAACTTTTTGTTTGGTTTTTGTAAAAAAATATGCTTTAAATGTTCAAACGGTCATATTTAACATAGATAATTGTAAATTATTTTCCAAAATACAAGTTTAAAAATGTCGCTTGTCCCAGGAAATGTACCTATGTACAAATATGGGTTTATGACTCATTACCAAAAATTTATTGGGTTCGATATAAAACTTCTTACTGCCGGCAGCTCGGGTGTTAGGCATAAATAAAACTTAAATCGTTAGTCATGATCAAACTAGTATTAAAAATTTAACTCAAACAGTTGTCTTAGAATTTAACAAATTTCACATGATACTCAACACAATATTCATCATTTAATAATAAAAACTAAGTTTAAAGTAAGATTTGTCCAAGGGTGTAATAATATAAATAATACCCAAACATTTTGTCAATTATATGGTATCAAACCTTTTTAATTATAAGTTGTAAGTCTTGTACCGAATACATTCACATCACTATGGCTGAGTGTTCTCCTGTTTTTTTTAACTCAGCCATAATGTGTCTAGCCAAGGCTTCGCCAAAAAATATATATAAAAAATAAAGTTCACGCATTTTTGGTCCCAGAGGGGTAGGCACAAATGATGGAGCGATACTTTGCGAAGTCTTCACATTCATCCCTTGCTTCATTCACATCCATCAACCTTTTATACAAGCTCTTTTATTCGTCCTGCTTGGGACCCCAGCCTTCGTATGGACTTGACCAATTTGTACCGCCAATTAAAAAAAAAAAATATCGCTGACATTCACACACCGTCATTTACCTCCATGCTAAGCGTGAAACTTGTATTATGGGCACTAAACAACGAATAAATATACTTATATATGTATTTGTAAATACATGCATATTTTACAACCAGACCAATACAAACAGCCATGTTCATGCACACAAATGTTTGTACTGCTCAGGGATCGAACCCGGAACCCTTGATGTAGTAGCCGACGTCTCAACCATTACACCAAATGGGTCTTTAAGACTTAGAGTTCTTGAAACACATGGCTATGATGAGAGAAGATGAAGGTAATTCTCTGAAACCTGGATTCATCTGCAACCTTGTTTTGTTAAAAAAACCAAACAATCATCAATTTAATCCACAAGGTATTAGAAAGTTGTAGTAAAGGTGGAACAGCTTCAAATGTGCTGTGATGAAACTCCGTCTGTCAGCCGGTGATCAATATCGTTCTAGTTTACATAAAATATATGTTTCGGTGCGCATGCGCCGATGCCAAGACTGGTCGACTGTTAATTAAACCATTATTTAAATGTTACTTTGTCTATTTGCTTTTTGGAGTAACATTGAAAAGAAAACTGTTCCACATATCAATAAATATTTAATTTACTTTCATTTGGTTTGATCTTAGATTAATAAATATATTGTTCTTTTAAGGTTTTGTTAAGTTTATCTATACATTTTCGTACTGTACCTACAGTAAATGCATGAAAAATAAAATTCGAAACAACCCCCGTCATTACTTTCAAGGAACACAAATTTCAGCTTTCCTCGTTTATTAATACCGACTTGGGGAGTGTAGAACTACATATTAGCAATGGTCTTAACTAGTAACGAAGTTTTATTTATACATCCTTGCCAGGCCACATCTCTCCCTAATACATACTACATACATACATAGCCGTCCCTGTAACACCTTAAGCAAGGTTTACATCCTTTCGGGGAATCCCTCAGCAGGCTCGTTTAGTAGGTTTTAAAGCTGAGAGCCAACTGGGCTCACCGATTGCCCGGTGAAGCTATAAAGGCCATCTGCTCTTGACCAGCAGTAGTTAGTTAGAAAATTAACATCATATTGCTACAGCATCGTGTTTTTGTAATGAAATTTCAGAAAACACTTTATTTCCCGAATGTACTGAAACAGACATTGGGCGGTGCGTTCTGTGAAGAATTGCCTCGTTAGCTTACAATGGTCATTCTACACTGGCCTCACTTATGATACGGATATTGTGTTTGCTACTATTTTTATAAATGGCTTGGGAAGTTATATTTAAGTTCTATTGATCTCTCGATCGACTTATGTTTGTCTCACAATTAGCACTAAAGGTATATAGATTGTTTTTTGTTCGACCATGTTTAGTTAGAGTAAAGCAGTTTTCAAAGTTGGATATTTGTTAGATGTTTCATTGTTTATAATATTCATATGATCATTGCACCCTTATATGCATATGCCCACTACTGAACGTCATGGTATATGGTCCGGGCACGCCTACTTTGACTGCTGTCATGTAGAGGCTGCAAAATAATTCCATCAATTTTATTAAGACGAAGTAAATGGGACATCACATAGTTATAGTCGATTAGTTTCTAACTTTTGACTGCCAATGACACCTTAAGGCGCCAGACTCAATATATTTTCTATTGTGTCTGGATTTCCGGCTTTTAGTGGATTTATGAATTAGATGTTGACGAAGCTAAAGATTAAAAAACACAAACAACCCCAAATTCTACGTCTCTAAATATATACAATAATAATAAAGTGTAATAAGTTTTAAATCTGTGTACCCAAAGTGCAGTGCGTACGTGGAGTGAGCGCGTAGCTGTGCGCACGCGCATCCAACGCGCATCGCTGTTTGTTCCCGCAATTCTTATTTTGTACGGACTGCGATTGTTTCCGTCTGAAACAATGCAGTCCGAACATATGGCAGGATGGACTCAGGGGTAAAAATATAGTTATTGAATAAATAATTCAATATCCACAGACATACAGCACCTTTTAGTCCTAATTATTGCCTGTAGCTTGTACTCGAGGTACTAAACAACTGATTAATGTAATTAACCTTCCTATACTCGCGCGTTGGTCGCTTAGACCGACATATCAATGATGCGCTGTTTTGTTAAAAGTACAAACTCTGTGAGTTTACGAATTTTAGTCATTTCGTATTTTGTGACCCACAACTATTTAGTGAGGTGCGAGCGCTGTAGACAAGTAAACTTGTATATGTTTAAGTTGTTTTCGGTCTAAGAGACCGCGCGTGAATTATATTTTAAGACGCGAGTATACGAAAGTTAAATTCTTAACTTTTGTAAATGCACAAAACACACCCCGAGCAATACAAACAGACATGTTCATGCACACAAATGCTGCCCGGGGATCGAACCCGGAACAATTAGTGTATAGATGTCCTAAGAACTATGATTATTCTATTGTTAACGCGAAGTTGCTTGTTTGTATCTGTTAATCTGTTTACGCAAAAACTATTAAATGGATAATAATGATGCATTGCAATTATTTAGTTAATTTATTTTTAAGTTTGAGTTTGAAAGAGATTTTAATCAAATACAGTTTTTTTATATTCGAGCAAAGTCACCTTAATCAAAAACTTGTACAGGATGCACTAGAAACGAATATCTCAAATTTTAATACGCGGGTACTTCACATCTGCATTTAATGTAGTCTTTCTAATTGTTTCATAGACAATTCTAAAACAGCATCCTAGTTATGGCCCTGTACTCGCGGGCAGGTTTTTGTTGCAATTGCGACTGGAAAGTATTGCAGACATTTGTTCTGTAGATAGTTGTGTATGCCTTGTTAGTTATGGTTGCGTTAGCCGCGTTTGTGATGGTTAACCGCAATGAAACTTTTTTCAATATCAACACAGATAATATAATTCAACTATCGACATGGCATCTTAAGGTATTGCCAATGAATGGGTAGGTAGGAGAATCATAAGTTAATTTAGCGTAGGATAAATGGATCATATGTTTTTCATTGGTTTGTAACTTGTAAGGATAAAGCAATAGAATAGTGAGAGACGTATCGGTGGATAAAATTTTGCTGCTATTGTTGACATTTTTGTAAAGCAAATAACTGATTAGAAATATTTTTTGTTTTCACAATACTTGCTTTTGATACCGTATTGAGCTTTTAGTCATATTGATGCCGGATGCAGGTTAGTGGCGAGCACTCCATATACCTATTCAAACTTGCAGTGGGGAAATACCCTGGGTTTTCCATCAATATGGAATAAAGCCATCGTATTGAAAGAATCTTCCTATTTCCTAAAAGACAAAACAAAATATATTGTTTTTGCGATTAGCTATGCACTTTTTATATTTTGCATATCCTACTAATCTCTGTGCACGCCACTGATCTAGTTCCTTTTCTAAACATTAATGAGCTTAAATTTAGCCGATTTTCAATTATATGGACCAAGTAATACTAGAAATTATCAGCTTTGCGTTTCTGTATCCTATTTCTAAACCAGTAATTATATCATTAGGAATCTAAATGTTATAATTAAATAGAAACTTAAACGTAGGCACTTCATTATACGACTGGATTATTCGTATGAGGATCTTTAGATTGTAATTTAGGTAAATACCAGCCGCTATTAAAGAAATTTTAAGTATGATGTCTCAATTATTGCAGATCACCCCGACTCGCCCGCTTTGCTAATGCAGATAAGGATGCGTATTGAAAGAAATATTTTTTGCAAAACAGTAGTCCTTGACATATCTGGAACGGCCACCAGTTGTGACAACACTGGCTTGTTCAGTACACTTAACTATGCATTCAAAATAAGCCCTAATGTCATGTATATACAGTTCAAAAGTAATATTGCGTATGTGTTTGATTAAAGTGGTATAATTTAACTTGTGATGCAGCCCGCGGCGCTGGTATTCGTTTCGGTTTCGGAACCTATCGTAAGAGTTCACTGGCTGAATAAGAAATGTCTTTGCCTCGATTTACTCGTTTGTTTGACATCTGTCAGCAGCATGTACCTGTTTTGGCGCCAAGTGTGCTACTCGATTTTGTAATGGCTGCAGGGCAAAACCTTGTAGAAGCAACACCATCGTTATACCAAAGTAATCTAGTTCAACTTTACATTGAAGAGTACATAAATTTGTTAAACAGGTCGTTGTGTTGGTTTTATTTTATAAATTGTTTTTGTTAAAGAATACACTATACTTTTGGATTGCTGTTTTTGGCATTTTTTATAGTTTTAATCCTTATCATTTAATCCCTTTTCGTCTTTAGGAAGTGTGATCATTTTAATAATTAAGACATATTATGTTTTTTCAATGCTTATTTTATTTTAAACCGCTGATTTATACTATTCAACCCAATATTAACAGATTCTAACAACTCAAAACATTACTCTCCACGATTAATTCCTTGCTACTTAGAGACCACGTTCCTTTAAAACCTGCATCTTTGGCGTGGGATAGTTACTTTGCAGGATCCCTTTGTCCCCCTTGATATGAGACTACCCTTTGGAGATGGATTGTCTTTGCCGATCTGTAAGTTTTTATATAGGCTTTGAACTTTGACAGGTCGGAGTAAGGACAATTTGGCCTAATGGGGCGTCGCAAAAGAAAATGTCGCCTCATCTAATCTTTAATTTATACTATCTACATTTATTTAATAAATCAATTAATTTCGGAAATTAATATAAAGCGTGATTTCATTAACTTAAATTATCGTTTAGAAATAATATATGAAACTGGGCAATATTAATAAGCCTAAAAACATTTTTCTTCGTTTCGTCGGTCATTGTCGGTGGCTCATTGATGTGGACTGTTGCTTTCCGATCTGGAGGGCGCAGGTTCAAATCCCTCCACGTACCAATGTCTATTCGAATTTTCGAAATTATATGAACGTTCCGACGCTCTGACGTCGAAGGGTAATATCGTGAGGAAACCTGCGTACGCCTACGAAGAAATTCAAAGGTTAAATAAATATAATAAATATCCACTGACATTCACACAGCGCCATCTAGCCCCAAGTTAAGCGTGAAGCCTGTATTATGGGTACTAAACAACGGATAAACATACATATATACATTTTTTTTTGTAAATACATACATATTATACATAAAACACCCAGACCATTACAAACAACATGTTCATGCACAAATTTTGTATTGCCCGGGGATCGAACCCGGAACCCTTGGTGTTGCGGCCGACCTCTCAACCGCAACACCAATAAGGTCGTCAAAAAAAAAAGGTTGTGCGTGCAGTCGGCCAATTCGCATTGGGTCCGCGTGGACGACTACAGCCTACACACCCTATACTCGTGCTCCACGGTGGGGACCGTTCTGGGCACTAGCTCCGATGGCCCCTGGTGTAAATCCGCCACTGGCCGTCAATAAAACCTACCGTTCTGCATAAAGTCTGTTGTGTTACAACTTACGACGGCTCAATTTCCCCATAATAGTGCTGTGCGAGAAGGGCTGTGTTATGAGTTATTTCACGATTTAAGTTTTCCCCGAAGTATCAAACAAGCATTCTATAATTTAGGTAACGTTAGTAACCATATGATATTATTTTAAATTGCGTGTTTTTTACTATACTCTAATGAGGGTATCGCTGTTACAGGAAACGTAAACAAACTGAGTGTAAGAGTATATCAACGTATATATTGTATATTTCTCAATATAAGTAGTACGTAGATTATTCGATACGTCTGTGTCAGTATTGTATGACGTGTGTTTTGGTGTGAAAATGGTCACGAACGCCGCGGCGGGGCACGAACCGCAACTATGGTATGGCGCCTAGCGTGGGAAGCTAATTCAACTGGTACAAAATAAAAAAAATATTTGGTTTGGGAGTATGGGCGTAGAAGTCGATTATTATATATTATAAATATAAGTAATGTTTAAAGGGGTACTAATAGGCTGGTCACAAAAACCAATTTTTTAAAATTTTGTATTTTGAGTAAGTTAAGTGACGATATCTTGTTTATGTTCTGTCATGAACGTATTCAAATATATAATATTTTTAGAACGTCTATATGTACAAAATATTTTTTAAAAATATTTCTTAATATTTAGTTCAGGAAAACATTTAAATGATGAAAGTATATTATTCAATTAAATAACAATACTGAATATTTATATAATTCAAAGGCAATATTTATAAGGTATAAAAATTTCAATTATTTAATAAGGGGCTCAATTTTGAATACAGACTCTGTCTGTTAGTATTGACGTGATCTAAGGTTTAGCCAGCTTTTCAAGGAATAACCTCAATACAATAGCCATGTATACTTTGACCAGTGGTAGCTTCATGTCATTCATAAGTGTTCTATAAGTACTTAATTTGAACACATACATTTTGGTTTTGACTGTAATTCGGATTTAAAACCATGATGTTATCAATTGTATTAGTTGAGGCAATTTGGAACAATCGGTAGTCGTTTACTATCATTTAAATGTCATATTTGTGCCATATCATATTTTAAAGGTTACTTACTAAAAGTAATTACATTGGACATTCACGACTAAGCCTTGATAATCTTTACAGATAGACAGACAGAACTATTAAATCCTATTCTTGAGGTCCATGACGCACGAATGACAGAGCCGGACACCAAAACGACCTTGTCAAGTGCCACTCACACTTTGCCGTGTAATTGGAGTAATTCTAATACGAAATTACTTAAGTGGCTTATTTTATTTTCCATAAAGTACTAAGTTTCCGGTACATATCACCAATGTTCGATACAATAGATTTGCCATTATGTGTTGGCATTAAAATTAGTATTGCACAATAGGCATGATGACTGGGTCCTGAAATCGTAAGAACTATTTCATATTATTACAAGTCTGGGTTAAATATAACGATGTGCTTACTCTCAGCTCGAAAACTCATGTTTTATGAATTTTATTAGTCTTCAAAGTTAGATGGGCAAGTCCATTTTTAAAGTACATTAATTGTCAAAAATTTGTTAACAAAAGGATAACACATACAATTTAAAGCAACTTTTGCTATGAAACCGTTTTAGTAAACGCAACATTTAATATAGTTGTAGTACAAAATTCACAAACTATGCGTACTAATTACTGATGCGTGACGTCATAACTAGGTAGCCATTTGTATGAAGCGTTTTTGGGAAAGTCCATTAATGTGTTTTTAGAATTGGAAAATCTCTGCGAGTTTTAATGTTAACGGAGTATTTTTTTTACCACTGTTTCTATTATTATGCGGTCCATCGTTATAATAAGAGAAAAAAAATGTCTACTTCCCTATTATAAGATAAGAGCATTGATTTGAGGTTGAGTTTGTTTAACGCTAATATTGGACGCCAATAGGATAAGTGAAAACTTTCAATTGTGAAATAATACATAAAAGAGGATAAATAATGCCTAAATTGTACTTAAATAGCAAATCGTCTATCTGGCTGTCAGTAATTATACTTGTACTAAGATTTTATTTGTATAAAAGATACTTCCTAGTCCATGAATTAATAAACTTTGTAGTAGATATTGACGTCGATGGATAGCCAGTAAATGGGGTGACCCATAGTTGTACCCCATTTCCTATTGGCATTCCTAGGATAGTATTCCGTTATTTAATTTTTTTTATTTTATTTATTTTAATAACAAACAGTTACACATTGTATGTTTACAAATTACAAAACATTTGTGGTACAGGTAAATGTGTAACCAACACCGTTATCCACGTGTACTTAGCGAAATATTGCTGCGAGCTTAAGAACAACAAATCATGAATACAACACTAAAATATATGATACAAAGTATTAATGTAATTACTAACTAGTGCAACTTAACGAAAACACATTAAGACTGTGCTACAATGATTTTATTATAAACGTGGTATAATCATTTGTGCCTGGAGCGAGTTCAATACAATTTCTTTAAATTTAAGATGAGATACTGAAAATCTATCAAAGCCGTTGAAATGGTCACTATATATTCTCAATAGTCCTGTCAGAGGGGCATTGTAAACATTTAATTAAGGTTTATTATATTACAAAAGTAGTGGTATTATCTGGATATGAGTACACAAAGTCCTCAAAGGGACATAATTACATCTCAAATGAAAAGTGCTAGAAACATATTTCTATCTAATTGTAATATCCTTCGTTATTATAATCTATGTTTATTTGGCGATGTAATTTCAATATAAAAGTCCAAATAATTGTTAGATTGACCTGTGGGGACCTTATGTATCGTCCTTAAATTCCGATATTTTCTTCATCCCTAAAAGTTAAGCCTTTGGTGTAGCCGTGTTACGAGCGGAATGCTAAAACAGACAGTGAAATTAAGTTTTGAAAACTGTGACTTAAACTCTTTACGTCGCAAGCTAGCAACTGTCCTTTGGTTTCGGTTACATGTTTGTATCACAGAGCCCATTATTATTAGTCGGTATTTTAATAAATAAAAATTATATATATACACTACTTATCTCAACAAAATCACTCTAAAGTCCATTGAGTAAAATGGCGCCTTCCGATTGGCGCGGACCGACCTTGACATGCGCCTGCGCAGCGAAAGTAGTACGAAACCAGCTGATCTATTTCGCTGAAAGCGTGAGGTGAGGGGTTATCGACGTATCTGCCATTTGATTTCAGTAGAAGGTTTTTAATTAAAGATCTAATCCCAATTAACCGACACAATGGTTTATTACTCTTGTTTCTTACGTGTTTAAGTTCATATATTTTAAGTTTTTCTTTAATTTTCTGCTGATTTAAAAAATAAATGAATAGCGTTCACGCCTTGGTCTCAAAGGGGTAGGCAGAGATGGTGGAGTGCCATGACAATTTATTTAGCTTTATTCACATCCCTAATTATTTTCATACAAACTCTTTTATTTGTCCTCCTTGGGACCCCAGTCTTCTGATTTAACTTATTTATTTAAATCTGCGTGCGTTTAGTACAAATTTCTTTTTTTGCACGTCATTCATTACACACAACTAATGAATTATGTATAAACTAGCTGCCCTTATTAGTTCTGCTTTTTTTCACTGCAGCGCCAGTCATTAAAATAAATATGGCGCCAGTCTCGTAAACAGTGAATCTTAAGGTTAGATAATCTCTTATTTTTGTGCAATTATAAGTAAAATTAAAGTGGTGGTCACAATAATTATTCAACATGAAAGTGCCAAAAAGAAGTATCTAAATCACTAAACAACGTTTAGCCATCCGGTTTAACGTTGCGGTCAACGACTTGGCTAGTTGTTCTTCAGCCATTTAATTAAATGCTGGCGTTTAGCGAACGGCCTAGGCGTGCAATTAGATGGCTAATTTAACCAGATGGCTAAGACATATACATCATCATCATCATCAGCTCATTAGACGTCCCCACCGAGGGGCACGAGCCTACCCGTATAGGGTGATTAGGCCTTAGTCGTCCACGCGGGCCCAGTGCGGATTGGACGACTTCACACACAACCTTCGAATCTCTTCGCAGGCGTGCATGAAGGTTTCCTCACGATGTTTTCCTTCACCGTAAGAGCGTCGGATAACGTACATATATTTTCGAAAATTCGAAAATACATTGGTACGTGTCGGGATTTGAACCTCAGCCCTCCCGGTAGGAAGGCGACAGTCCACACCACTGAGCCACCGACGCTCCAGGTCTTGAAGACATATACATACTTTTCGATTATCTATGGGGAATAGAAGCTCTAATGATGTGTCAGCATTTTTGTCCCAAAAAGGCGAAGTTATATTATTGTTTTAAGAGATGACGGTAAGCCCCAGGTCTTGAAGTCATACCTTTTTACAAGCCGATCGTCAAATTTACACGTCATCATTAAATGAGCGTCTAAATACGTGAGTAGCTAATACTTACGTTACCGAATTGCGCCAGCAGCACTGGCGAGACGCATTTTAAACGCATTGTTTACATCATTCCGGGTTGCCTGCAATTGTTAAGTCCGCGTACTTGGTCTAGGTTAGAAGACTATCAAGCTTTATAGTTTGCTATTTTCTAAAGTTTAACTTCTAAAATTTAGAAATGCTAATGTCAGTCAAGTTGTAAAGAAACCTAAAAAAATACAGTGTTTTTCCATTACTTAATCTTTATTATTATTGAAGTTTATCTCATTAAATTATATTAAAGTTATTTAAAAAATCACATCATAATCCGTTGCGTAGTTTTAAAGATTTAAGTGTATGCTTGAATCTTCATAGAACGGATATAGGGACAGAAAGTTACTTTGTTTTATACTATGAAGTAAAGTAAAATTTGGACTCTGTGAACTTTGGACAAAACTCGCAGAACGACAAGGACTTGTTGCTTAATGTATAACATAAATACGACTTTCACTGATAATTACTTTTTTACTTGAGGTACTTATATGTAATTATGTACTTATTACCGACCGATTAAGTTTTGTTGCGACGGATTTGTAAAGGTTTGGAGATTTGCTACTACTCCAATGTTTATATCTGTATGCATAAACGGGTATTTTTGAATTGGGTGTTTTCTATGCATACCATGTATGTAGTTAAGAAAATAAAAGTAATCTATTTATTTATAAAAGGTAAACAAACAGACATAAACATACACACAATTTAAGTATTAAATTATCGTCAAATAAATTCGAGAACTTAAATTTAAGGGCTAGATAAAACTGGGTCCTTACGATTTTTTTATCAATCCGTCAAACTATAGCAAAGGAATTCAATCGAAATGCCAGAAATTCCTAAAAGTGCGTCAAATAATTCCCATTGAGTAATCAGCAGGCATCCGCTATTGCCACGGTCGTGCGTTCCTCGTCAAATACGGCGTAGCGTATTACCGTACACGTCGTTCCGTAATCCGGGTATTGTGATTGCAAATATGAATTAGTCACAGTTTCGGCTACTCGTTGTCGAGCTTAAATATTAATATGTACATAATAATATTTATTTGATTTGCATGCAAGCATGCTGCCCAAATTAGGGCTACCTATCAGTGTACGTATCTGTTGGTCAAACTCAAACTCAAATTAAAAAATGCTTCATTCAAATATCATCATTATATGACACTTTTGAAGTTATTTTTAATGAATCTACAACCGGTTCAGAGGGTTGTTACCTACCGAGAAGACTCCGAAGACGGAGACTAAATAGAACTATTTTATTACATTTGTTATTTAATTTTAACGATTCATTTTATTTAAGAACCACGAATATTAATTAACTATATGGGTATCAACGGCGATAACGCAATGGAGTATCTATTTTACACTATTTATTTTATTCCGACGTTTCAATCACTTTTAAGTTACTGTAGTCACTGCTTTTTCTAAATGCGTACTAATGTTGGCCGCCAGATATCTGTTATAGTTAACAATTTGGGAACGTAACTGGCTACCCGCCTTAAATATTTGTACAACGAGCTTAAGTGCGTCTCCGTCTGGAATCGAACCTCGCGAACAAGGCAATGGCATGGCAATGAATAACAAGATCTTTAACATTTATGCAGCTATAAGGTATAAGTACCACTATTAAAATCCTTCCCAATATATGCAAATGTTGTGTTAAATATCTTCGGGTTCGAAAGACTACGAAAAAGTTAAGACTTACGAAAGTTCTGGAAGAGATACTGAACTCTTGGACTTGGATTTGAAAATGGTGAAGACCTATATTAATTCAATGCGATATGTATGTATATATATTGAAATTTAGCATAATTGTATCAATATGTACGGGTAGGGTATAACACAATCAGACAGAGATGTCCAGCTGAGGACAGGGATAGATTAAAGCGTTACCCTTGCGCAATGCAAATCCCGCCACGTACCAATTGTATTTTCGAATTTTCGTAATTATATGTACGTTTAACCGACGATCTTACGGTGAAAGAAAATATCGTGAGAAAACCTGCGCACGCCTACGAAGAAATTCATAGGTCGTGCGTGAATTCGGTCAATCCGCACTGAGCCCGCGTGGACGACTAAGGCCATTTACGAGTAGGCTCGTGCCCCTTGGTAGGGACATTAAATGAGCTGAAGATGAATGCGTGTTGCCGTTTCGTGTAAGTATTAATTACGATATAATTATCCAATAATACTGTATTTATTCAGGAAAGAACTAATTACAGTACAGATATTCAAACAAAACTAGTATGACAGCCAGTGTGGACCACAATATCCCTCGTAATTGGCAGTTACACAAGAAAGTACATAACATGGTTGCTCCAGTTAACACTGAAGCCAGAAAACTGAAATTCATTAATTTGTTACTAATACGTAACACGTAAGAATATTTAAACTCGTCATAAATTGGTTTTGTCTAACCGTGACAGAACTGGTTAATAATATTGTTTACTAATTAAGTAGTCCTAAACTCGATATGTATAGTTCATTCTGGTATTTTATAATTGCATTGTTTTTTTGCCTGGTAATGACGGCGTACCCAACTTGCAATATTCCTACAATTAGAATACGATTGTCGTCACCGTCCTCTTGCCGCGGGTGTTGTAAGAGGTGTAGTGATAAATATTCAGCAAAGAACGAAACGTACCGCTCTCTAATCAACCTAAAATCCTTTGCTGATATGCTCACCAAACGCTGATCTTCACTATAATAGATTAAGCTTTAAGTTTACCAATGGGATACAACCGGCTGTTAAGATTAAGGCTTTGAATATTGTTTCAACATTTTTAAAAAAATTAAGTACTTATTTGTTGTTATTTGTTTAAGAGCGTCGGTGTCTCAATGGTGTGGCCTTTGACTTCCGATCTGGAGGGCGCAGGTTCAAATCTCGCCACGTACCAATGTGTTTTCGAAATTATATGTACGTTATCCGACGCTCTTACAGTGAAGGAAAACATCGTGATGACGCCTGCGAAGTGATTCAAAGGTTGTGTGTGAAGTCGGTAACAGTAGCAGCTCGAGCAGTTCGGGATCGCATCCCCGTAGGGAATTACCGGACAGGTAATTGCCAGAAGTTGATTGCGCTTTCTCTAGAACAATGTAAAAGTCTGCGATAGTTTAAAAGATTTGTAGTACGCAAGCTATGTCTATGTTATGCCCCGAGAAATTGACTATTTTCCGTATAACCAACTACGACTATGTGTGCGTCACTATAACCCAAAATGCTTTGAGCTTACACACCCTCGCATTTCCCATTCCGTACACACTTTCCATATGTCTACACGAACATTCCTAACAGTTAAGGATCTAACCGTGATCCAGATCAATAGGATCGTTGCCCAGTGAAAATATCGATCGTAATTAATATAATAACAACTGGGGGGGAGGTTATATAGTTAGCAACGAGCTCATGAGGCCATTCTCCGCGCGACCCCACCGCGCATGCGCACGCCTCGCGAGTGACAGTGACAGTTTAACCCTACAATATGTCTGCCAAAATTTACGTAAGTGTAACTTGTGTCAACAATTCGGGCATAGGCTTGTGGTTAGAACGACCTGGACGTAAAAGTGTTAAGTGCAAAAGTGTACGCGTTACGGAGGTGGTTCTACACCACAATTCTATGCGCATTGTCTAAAGTGCTAGCTTAAGGTTCACGTTTAAGACCTTTCCAGCTTTTTATTGTTTGGATGTGAATGATTGAATTATGGGGTATTGTTTGTATTTTAATTTGAAAGTTTAAGATGCGTTTCTGGATATGAAGTCAAACGGTATTCGGTTGAGAAATTATCATAATAAAGAATTTATTTTATTAAAAAAATTGCAGTGTCATTATAGCAGTCTTTTAAATTTGAATAAAAAAACTACTTAATATTTAAAAATAATAACTGAATAATTAGTAATTTTTCAATTATTATTTTTTATTTTATTTTTTAGTTTATTTTATACACATATTGTTATTGGTTAGTCTGATTATGACATAAGTCTTAGAAGTCTTCCTTAAAAGCTTTATCCAAGTTCCAGACCAATTAAGTATGCTATAAAGCAACTAAGCTGTGATTGAAATTAAGGTTTCCTAAGGTTAGGCAATACTACTAATGCCTGGGTCTAGTCTGCACTGAGCTGACTTAGAAAGGACAATTGCCTGTCCGGGTCATTAACCTCGTGGAGGGAGGCTTCAGTGCATACTGTGGTGGGACTTTTTATGAACTTTATTTTTGATACTAATGTTATTTTCTAATTAATTTTTTTCATATGATAACTTATTAGTTATTATTAAATAATGTTAAAAAATTAAAAATAACTTGAATTAAGGGAAAGATGCGTGATTATTTTATTTGAAGTATAAAATCATAAAAATTTAACTCGAATATCTCTAAGCAAATATATTAACTATTATTACGTAAAAGCGTTAATTTTTTACCTCTAAGATTGTAGACATAACAGAAAATTTATTGTATCTGTTAAATATATTTGAGGCGAGAATTAAAGGGTTTACGATTTTACATATAACCTTAATGATATTTATCAATAATATGTTAGTGCATTCTTTCTTCATTCATTCTTTAGTTTTAAACATGAAAAATTTGTAACAAAAGCGTCAATATATAAAATATGCTTTTAAAATATCCCAGAAGCCCTTAAATTACTTCAATCAAACTATAAAAGACTTATTCGATTTTGCCTGCAGATTTGTTTGTTAATTATCAATATACTTTTAACTTGTACAGTATATTTGTTAAGGGCTCGATAGTATCGCGGCGAATGAGTTTAGTTGACGGTCGTACAAGTCATGCAACGATGACAATATCTGATCGTTGGATGGGTCACCGAATGTAAGGATGGTAGTCGCTAATACACCAATCCGTACTGGGCCCGGGTGTTATAAGGGTTGTGGGGGTCAGAGGCGGGGTAAGGGGTATGCGATATGGGCCATCGTCTACGTCCTCGAGGTCCAAGGGGTTTCGCACCTCGGATTACGCAAACACAATTATAGATATAATTTCTTATTTAGTATAGCAATAAATAATCAAAAAACCGCAAGTATCTAGCAATAATAACCTAACTACCACTTTCAATTTTACTCATAAAGCAATACGATGTAAAGTTAGCATTCTTATAAATACAATTTGAGTATCGAACTTTTTTTCTTGCTATATACAATCGGTCCTCTTGCGTTAAGGGGGCTTGCAAAATATGTCATGCCCACATCAAATTTAGTTCTAGCCCCACCACTGGTGAGAGTTATAGGATGATGAATTGATGATGATGATCATGTACAATTACTGGAAATTGGATTAGCAACTTCAGTGTAGGCACATGTTAAGGATCCGTTAAATATCGGGACAATCGCAATTTACAACAAAGCATTACATTTAAAAAAATATAAGAAACTATTTAAATTATTGTCTTATTAAGATCAGCTATTTATCTGCATATTCCGACATACTAAAGTATTGCAAATGCATGTGAGATGACATGCCATTGAACTTAATTGTCATAAAGTGATATTGTTTCTATTTTTTTATGGTGTTGAAATAATAATGAAATATTCATACATACACAATTTAATACTTAATTGTTCACTTAAAAAGAATGCTGTGAATTAAATGAGCCCAAAAACTGTGAAACTATTAGGCAAAATTATTCTAAATGCCCAGTTGAATGGATCTGCTGATATTTAATAAGCAATAAAACATGTGAGAACTGGAGTCACTGTTACGCAAACCGTGCGGCTCATTCTTCCATCGATTTTACTTGAATATGGTTACAACAATGATAATTGCGTTATTTTCACACAATTAATGTAAAGATCAGCAAAAAAGTATGTGTGTGTGATTTTTTGCTTAATTTGAAATCACATTGGAAGAAAGCTCAAGATAGTCTTTGCATTGACGCGTTGATGTCTTTTAATACTGAGTAATGTTGGATAACAAAA
>PQWD01008757.1:0-140698 GCA_019425675.1 Leucinodes orbonalis
TGCATCCGCCTCACTTAAAACGAGACATGGAAACACACGATGGCGCAACGTTCAAGATTAGGGTCCAATCTTTAAGTTTGAGGAGTTTAGTTCAGAGGACCGTGCATGACGGCAATTAAAATACAATTGTATTTATTTATTGTTATAGTGTGGATCGTCCACTCGTCCCGCTGGTGAGTAATAGTCTGCTTACGGACAAAACATAGAATAGAGAAAGGACCTTAAGTTAACAATCTTGGAAAATCACGTAAATGATTTTCACAATACGGGCTAAGGGGGTTAACCCACGACCCAAGTGTCATCCAGCGATCTAGACCAACGCGAACGTGACCTAGACTTGTGATACAATCGTGATTGGTTCCTATTATAGACTACCTCTGCATTCTTTGTGCTGGATTACTTTAGTTTCGATTCATGGTCTAACAAACGATGCCTGTACCATATCGCGATTGTATTACACAGCCTTAATGTCAAAAGCCTATAGGGTTGCAAAGTAAAACAGATCGAATTGATTGACATGTTGTTAAGGTAATGGAGTACCTATTTTGTAAACTGATGATGGTTTAGTTTGCAAAATATATTGATGGTGGTATGTAGATTTCATAATCTGCATTACTTAATAACTTCTATTAATTTCTTATTTAATAAATATTTCTAATAATCCTTTATCACGTTCTTATTTTATATATTCTGTATAATCTATGGTCGGCAATCCGCACTGGGCCCGCGTGACGACTTAGGCCAATACACCTTACCTTTAGCGTAGCTCGTGCCCCTCGGTGGGACATATAATTAGCTGGTGATGATGATATAATATATATACATATATTTATAAAAACAAACAACACCTATAAATTTAAACTTTCAATCAGTAAACGATATTTTACATTTCTATGAATTTACAACTGATCTATCAACTACATTCCAATAATAAAAAATAGATTTGTAGCACAATTTTAAACAGAGCAGTAACTGTAATTCAACTCGCATTCACGTCATAATTTATATAACAATGTCCATTAGAATAGCGGTATTACAATAACGTTTAACAGGTGTTTTTCCAATATTTAATTAACTAGTGTTTGACGTGAACGCTACTTGAGTGCATGGTGCAGCTGTTGCCAAGCGCCGCACACCAAGTGGGCGCGGAACACTTTCGATTTGCACCGACTGCCCACATAGGGTTGCCACCGTCTTTGCACTCACAGAGAATTTTCAACGAGTAAACATAGCAGTAAGATATAATGAAACATATTATTCTTAGCGTATTGATGGCTTTTAGCCATAAAAGAATATTAATAAAAAAAATCGAATTGTACCATAAGTATTATTGTTCATTTTTGAGTTTGCCCAGATAGTTAAGGACTCACGTGGTAACTATTGCCGCAAACAAAAGGTGTTTCATTTTTTCCATTGTCTTTTCGCGATATGTCCTCGAGCGGAAAAACTGTGTTAATAAGTTTTGCTGACATCATTTAACGTAGCTTTTTATTATTATATGTTTTCCAAAAACCGTGTACGAACTTAACTACTTGAAATCATCATCATCATCATCATTACAGCCCAATTATGTCCACTGCTGAACAAAGGCCTCCCCTAATGATTTCCACGCGGACGATCCCTTGCAGTTGACATCCATCTGCTACCCGCCACCTTAACCAGATCATCGTCCATCTGGTTGGGGTCGGCCTACGCTTCGCTTTCCGTTACGTGGACGCCACTCGAGAACCTTTCGCCCATCGGCCATCGGTTCTACGCACTATATGCCCACTGCCACTTAACTTGCTAATCTTGGGCTATGTCGGTCACCCTAGTTCTCCTACGGATATCATCGTTTCGGATTTTATCGCGTAGGGAGACCACCTAACATAGCCCTCTCATAGCACGTGAGCAACCTTGAGTCTATTCAAGAGGCCCTTAGTGAGCGACCACGTTTCGCTTCCGTATGTCATAACTGGAAACACACACTGGTCAAAGACCTTCGTCTTGAGACACTGAGGTATTTGGACGAAAAGATCTTCCTTAACTTCCGAACGCTGCCCATCCTAATTGGATTCGACGAGAACCTCCTTCTCGAAGTTGGACCTACCCATTTGGACTACTGTCCCAGGTACACATATTCGTCAACAACTTCGAGAACAGAACTTCCAACTGATATCGGTATAGGTATTGTACGATTCACGAAAGAAGACTATGCGCAGAAGTCATTTTTTAGGACCTATTGGGGGTACGGCAGAGGGGCGGGAGTAATACTGTAAGAGCGGGGCAACGCCATTGGTCGGCGCGCGTCTGAGGACAAGGTTGCTCTATCGCTATTCGTCTATATTGAATTTGGCGCTCTGACAGAGTACTCTAGAATACAGTCGGAAGGAAAACTGTTTCGTTGCATTTTATTATTTATTGTTATTTTTTTTTTGTTTGTTGAGCCATTCATTGAAATTCTCTAGTGTATGTTGCTTCGAAAAGCCAGGCGAGAAGAATGATATACGAGTTTAAATATATTTTGTAAGTAGATTGTTGACAAGGTTTCGCAAGTCTTGCAACTTTGTTGAAAAAATTAAATCAATATATCCACCTTTAATGAATCTATAACAGACATAATAAATAAAAAATATCGGATTAATTTGAATAGAAAAACAGAACCATGAGCTATATTTTGAAATACTTGTCGGTACTTTGCTGATTATACTATCCCATGATTATTTGTTATATTTCTAAATGATTGATTATTATTTTTATAAAGAAAAATATTGTTTCACTATCATAAAAATATTAATTTCCTTTTACGCTTAAAGAAATACTCTATAGATAAAATTTTGATAGAACATGGTCATAATATTCTCCGTCTCCCACCTTACCATCCGGATTTAAATCCTATAGAAATGGCTTGGGCCTCCGTAAAAAGTTATGTAAGTAGCAAAAACGTTAAGTGAGATATAAGCAGCGTAATTAATTTTATAAAAGAAAAGTTAATTAATGGTTCCACAAGAATGGAAAAACTATGTGACAAAGTAAAATTTGAGCCTGAATTATGTTTAATTACATAGGTATCTTTTAATCCTGAACATTTATAATAGAATTTGATTATATGAGTTCATTAAAATAAAAATATTATTTTGATGTATTTTGTTCATTAGTGTACATGCGCAGACGGCCGCCATTTTTGGTCTTCTTTGGTGAATCGTACTATACGACATGGGCATTAGACATGACTTTCGTCTTGTCCATGTTCATTTTAAGACCCACCTGTTGAGAAGCTCCGTCTAGGGTTTCGAGCATAGTGCTTAAATCCTCCATGGATTCTGCCATGACTACTATATCATCGGCAAATCGAAGATGAGTNTACATTCTACTATACAACAACCATTTTAAAACCATAAAGATTTAGATACCGAATACCAAATTTACTTGATGTATTGGTTGTAATGGTTTTATAATGTAAGTAATTTAGTGCAATTGAGCCTTCGACTAGTGCAACTAACTAGTTAGCCGCTATCTCCGATCGCCACTGCAGTTGGCATGCTGATGTATATAAATACCCGAAAACGGTCTTTAATCTGGGTCTGTAACTTAGTATCTTATCATTCAAGTTATAATTGCAAAAGCTAACTCGGTCTTATTTTCAACGTTTATACGTAGAAAATTTAGTCAATTATTGAGCGTAATCTAGTTAACTAAAATTGGTAATAACCAAATTTAATTCATATCAACTGAAGTGTTTAGAACGGAAAAGAAAAATGACTTCTGATTGAAAATAATGAAACTTTTCCTCTCCCGTCCATATGTAATCATTTGAATATAAACAGTGGTAACTCAAAATCTACATAATATTTTAGTCATTTATCTTCAGATAATGCTGAAACTGAAATCAAATAATTAAAATAAGGTGGACAAAAAAGAAATAAATGACAATTGTTGAAAAAAATACTAATTTAATAACAAATAAGTAACTAAAATCACCGACCAGAATTTGTTACTAATCTATGAGTAATTAATGGATATCATACAAAAAAATTAATTAAAACCAGAGATCATACAATTTCTTATAAACTACCATCAAAACTACTTATACCCACATTAGTGTCAGTATCTAACAAATGGCATTCTTCGAATTCACTCCTTTTTCTTCCACTTTCTCATAACTGTTTTTGCAAAGGAAATCACTGTCGCACACAAATTCATTTCTGCCGTCTTCCATCATGTTCTCATCGAAACTTGTGTCTCTGTATCTCTTCTCAGTTTCGTTGTGATAGTTCTGATATCTTTCTATACTAAAATCTGGTGATATCGTTTGACCTTCTGGTACTTCTTTACCTAAAATGTCTTCAGGTTCGATACTAGCTGCTTGAACGGTAGCTGCAGAGAGATCGCTAAAACTGACTCTACTGGCTTCATTCTTTACATCGTATTTAAGGTCATTGAGGTCTATATTATCTCTATTCTCCAATAAAGGTTTTAAATTCATCAAATTAAAGTTAGGTATCATTCTAGCGTCCCATTGGGTTGTGGGACATTTTCAGCACTTGGTTCTAAATCTAAGTGCACTTCTTCACCAATCTTCTTGAAACTTCCTAAGTTGTACTGCAGTGGTATGGAGAAGAAGGTAAGTCCATTTGGGAGTTCTGCCTCGTGGGTAGCGCCGATATGTGAATGGCCGGTGCTGATTGCTTCTTGGATGAGAAGGCCTGGTTTGTGTCAGCTATGTTAACCATTTGGTTGGATGACACTGAAAAAAAAAATTGTTTGCAATATTTGTTGTAGGAATGTTTGAGAATTTAGAATTAAACTATATTTCAAATCTTTGATGCCAGATATACATTCTTCAGAAATAGCCAAAAAAGGTATTTTACTTGAAGCGAATATGACATTAGCCCGAACCATCATGGCAGTTGAATATAATAAATCGAAATATCCATCATATTATGTCTTTTCTTTTTGTTATTAACTACCAAAAAACATGGGGATATACGAGTAAGTTACAAGTCTACTTGAAAACTGCATATACCCGGTATTGTGATGAAATCCCTCATTTCCAATGCCAGCGCTGATGGTGACCTTTCCCCTGGGGAACGACCTCCCCTAGGATACGTCTCACACCCAACCTTCTGCTGCTTTCGCCACTTAGCTCTTCGATTTTGGAACCACACCTATAAATGATTGTTAATCTTTATAAATTTTCATTCATTGAATTTAAATATTATTGAAAAAAGTAAACAATGAAAGACACAAATTAATTTGTGATAATTGACTATAAGTCTCGTGGTTTCGCCGAGCAAGTAAGGATACCTGAGACTCAGATGCACGAAGAGGAAGTTTCATTCCTGTATTTAATTTTTTGAACAGGGAGAGGGCCTTTTCAAAACGCATTCTCCTAATACCTATACTACTTACTAGGTGGTAGTAGGTACTGAGTCGTCTAGGTGGATACCACCGCAGTGCCAGATATCATTCCGTGAAAGAGTAGTGCTTTGCACTTCTGTATTATGGAATGATGGCAGAAAACTACTAAAATTAACGGGTAGGTATATGAGACCAAACATATGTTGTCTCAGCTGACCTGCGCAGAGCAGTGCTGACGAAAAAAATCACTACCTACTGCTATTAATTTCTTTTAACACTAATTTGGTCATGGTCGGGGCATCTCACTTACCGCCAGATAAGCGCACAGACTGTTCCGTTTTCTTATAACAGAAAAAAGAAAAAAAATAGCCAAGTAAATTAGTGAACGAAGTGGAGGCCCTGACGATCATGAAGCCAATGGCCTTACTAAGCAATAATAAGAACTTGACCATCACCTGCACTCTGGCTTCAGTGAGATCTATCCGCATGGCCAGCTCTTCTCTGAAGAAAACATCAGGGTAGTGGGTCTTGTGGAATGCTGCTTCCAATTGCTCGAGCTGAACGTTGGAGAACGTTGTTCTGGAATTTGTATAGGGCATGTTTTACAAAGTATGCAGTAAACAATTGTGTTTCATTAAATAAGGAATGTAAGGGGTCCTAAATAAATACCATCTAGATGCGTACAAAAAAGTTCGATTCTTCCTTCATCGTACGAGCTGCAAGGCAGAGGAATGACGTTGCTGCGTTTTTATCCCGATACGTTCCATGTTCTATGTTAGTAGGGTTGGTTTCGGCACTTAGTCCGTGCAGTAGACCATTGTGCATGAGCCATGGCGGCCTTCTGGTCACTCCAGCCAGCCCACCTCCCTCCAAAAGCAGATTAGTCTTCCCGGTCCCGATACGTACAAGTAAGGGGTTTTTAAGGCAAGAGAGATTAGACATTATTAGAGTTTGCGTGATACACCTTAAGCTCCATCGTCACTTCTATCAGGTAAGATAGCAGTCAAAAGCATAAAAACATTTTGTAAGACAAAAATATTAAATTTCCACTGGCATTCACACAACACTATATAACCGAAATTTAAGCGAGAAGCTTGTCGTACGGGTACTAAACAATGGATATATATAATTATATACTTCTATTTTTGTAAATTCATACATATTATACATAGAAAACACCCAGACCAATACAAACAGACATATCCATGTACTCCAATGTGTGTAATGCCCAGGGATCGAACCCGAACTCTTGGTATAGTAGCCGACATCTCACCGATTAGAGCAAACACTCACATAATAGAACTCATTCGAACCTCTATAAGAAAACATGATTCCTCATTTACTGAATATTACCTGTATCTCCTTTGCTTCCGTTTGGGATGTCTCCTTTAGTATCTGTAAATATTAAATACATAATTAGTACTTTTTCTGATTCTTGGATTTTATCATCCTTTACTTAATATTAATATATTTTATCCTTACACAGTAGTATCCAAATGCTTGAAAATAAGGAACCCAAACAATGGATAAACATCCTTAGAGACCATTTTTATTTAGAAAATCCAAGTCCTTCTTTAAACACTGATGTAGTACTAGGATAAGGATTTTGAAGTGGCAATACTGGACAGGCGTGAGTGAGCAGAAATTGCATTCCACAGGTTTGTTTGAAGATAGAATGCTGAATAATATGTTTATCTTTGAAATTTAGATAAATCTTTTCAATAAAGCATCGGTGGCTCATTGTGTGGACTGTTGCCTTCAAATTCAAATGTTTTATTTGCAACTAAGTGTACAAAGGTTCTCAAGATTTAGTATGGTACTTACAACTTAGTGACCCTTTTCCTTCTGTTCTGGAAGGTGCAGATTCAAATACCACCACGTACCAATGAGTTCCGAATTTTAGAAATTATATGTCCATTATCCAACGCTTTTACGGTGAAGGAAAACATCATGGGGAAACTTGTGCACGCCTGCTAAGAGATTCGAAGGTTGTGTGTGAAGTCGGCCAATCGCATAGGGCTCGCATGGACGACTCGGGTAGGCTCGTGCCCACAGATTTCCCAATACAGGAGATGGGGCAAGCCGCGTTTAAAGTGCGACAAATGTAAGCTCAACGAGCATACACTGGCTGCCAGTTTACGCTCTGTGAAACGAGTCAAGACGCACGAATATTAATGAAATTAGCGTTTTTATCCAAAATGCCATCCTGTGCAATTGAAACATGCCATCATCGCAATGAATCAGTAAATTTACCAAGAAATATAATAACTTTTCACAGGTAAACCGAAAAGAAATTGCGACACTGGACGATGCCTATAAACTTGCGGCTTGTCCAGTCTAATTGTATTCTGATGTCGTGCTCGTGCCTCTTGGTGAGGATGTTTAATGAGCTGATGATGATCTTTAAATGTAGTTTAAAACATACTAAACTAGTTAAATCCTTTTTCCTTAGCTAATAATAAGTTGCTAGTACTTACTTGATTTAGGCGAGTATTCCTCATCTTCTTCATACTTATTTTCTGGTGTTTCTTCCGCTACTTCGTTGGGCGTGTACGTCTCCGCCACTTCAGCATCAGCTCGTTCGCACAGCACTGAACCAGGACCTAGACTGGAAAAACATTTCTTGTAAGTAAAGGTGGCGTTGTATGCTTTTAAGATGCGGTGATAGTATTAGTATAATTACTTATTAAAAGTTGAAACATAAAACTGTTATTGTATTGAATTGGACATTCCATTTCCATCCATCATTCATCTGTGTAACGACTTTCTTCATTAATTTATTTTTAGTATGTTACTATTGTTTAACATAGGTGTATAAAGATAATTCGAGTAGCTCAATAAACATTTTTTCTTTCTTTCTTACATTGACCTACTCATTAATTATATCTCGCATATCACTTAGAACTGTATATTGAAACTATATTTACGATGACAGAACAATATGATGAAGCAATTGTTTTTTGCCGCGTCGGACTTCACTTTGATACAAATTACCATTGAAGACATTTTTGGACCTATATATCTCGTTGTTGGCTTGCGCAGGTTCCTCACGATGTTTTTACGTGGTGGGATTTGAACCTGCACCCTTCAGATCGGAAGGCAAAACCAAAGACCCGACGCGCAAACATATATAAATATCCAAACATTTACACAGCGCTAGCCTCAAACTAAGCATTAGGCTTTAATATTAATGCCAAACAACGAATAAACATACTTGTATACTTTTGTAAACACATGCATATTATTTACATAGAAAACCCCAGACCAATATAAACAGACATGTTCATGCAGACAAATGTTTGTACTGCCCGGGGATTGAAGTTTAGACACCGCTACTCAACGAGATCATCAATTTACTATTTTTACTATGTAGACTTGATACTGATTCTTCTGTGTAGTACACAGTGCCATCGTCCCGTTAAATAGATGTGATTGCGCATCTGTGTTTCGGAATGAGGGCACTGTAGCTAGTAAAATTACCGGGTATAAGAGGCCTAACATATGCTGTCTCGGGTGACGGGCGCAGTGCGGCATTGATAGAGAATAATAACTGTCTGTCAATTGTTCATCTTCATCAATGCCGGTTAAGCGTGTCACTTCACATGACCGTCCTGTACACTTTTTAACATGAAAATGATCTTCCTGGCGACTCTCGTTTAAGACAAATTTTAATGCTAAGCGCAAAGGTATGTGCCTTGCATTGAGCTGACATAGGTTGATGATGTTTTTAAAAGTAAAAAAAAATACCATTACGCTATACAACAATAGAACGTTGTAGCTCAATGGTGTGGACTGTTGCCTTCATTCCGGGAGGGCGCAGGATCGAATCCTGCCACATACCAATGTGTTTTCGAATTTTCGAAATTATATGTACGTTATCCGACGCTCTTACATCGAAGGAAAACATCGTGAGGAAACCAGCGCACGCCTGTAAAGAAATTCAAACGTTGTGTGAAGTCGGCCAATCCGCACTGGGCACGCGACTTAGGCCTACACCCTTTACGGGCAGGCTCGTGCCTCTCGGTGGGGACGTTTAATGAGCTGATGATGATGAACAATACGTTAAGATATCGAAACGAGCAAGCTCTTTCGTAGCAAACACTCGTAGCCCTACACTCGTAGAATGTAGCAGTCGTAGCAAAAGCATAGTTTATTCACTGAATATGATATATTTGGGCCTGTATTCTTTAACGAGACTCAAGTGTTGAACTTCACTTAAGTACAGTGAGAAAGGGATAGCGCTTTATACGATAAATAGCGGCATCCCTTTCTCACTCTATTTAAAAGTTTAGCGAAATGCAGAATCGTTATTTTCCAAGGTATCAAATAAGCTACACAGCCCACTTTTGTGCTAGGTATATCTTAGATTTGACGCCATTTTTATTTATAATAATGTTTTAGTATGTGGCGGACCTATCACTCTCGTCAGTGCTGGTTGAAGGAAAACAACTTCTTATGCGACCATCATTTATTCTCCAATAATTAAGACTAATTCATTTATTTGATGTTAGTATACAAGAGTGTTATGTGTATGTTAGAACATTACAGATATCTACATTACAGAGTACATTGACCTAGATTTAATAAGCACGTGGGGTGGCATATAGTACAAAAAATATTAGTTAACGTTTTGGGTTGAAAGGTAGTACAGGCAGTAAATTTATTACATTTAATAAACACTTATTTAATTATTAATAGTGGTATTCTCTACGAAAATTTGAGCGTTACAAACTATAAAGTGAGCTGTGTACTTTGCTACTAACTTATTTTAACAAAAACTAGAGTTTAACTTATCTACCATTTAAATAAACAATGGCTAAGGTTAAGTTAATTGAAACTTACCCATTAAATAAATTCGGTATACTATAGCAAAAACTCGTTGTTGGTGACACGTCATCATTCAAAATGGCGGCCGAGTCGAAACCCGCAGCAGTGGCGCCGCCCTCACGGCCATCTAGAGACTCTTCCATGTTTATGTTTCTCGAGACTTCTATACAACAAATTATATTATACGAATTAAAGTGAACACAACGAAACTCTTTAGAATCCCGGAGAGACATTAGCTCTCTTTTAGTATTTTATAGGCATTTTCATTGTGAGTGTTCCAAGGAACTATTTGATATTATTATGCCGGTGTCATCGTTTTACCATCGTACGACTCGACGCCGAGCTAGGGTCCATTTATACCACCTGGAAACTTTCGCTTGCACTGTTCGTTTCCAGCGATCGTTCCTTCCGCGTACGTGTAAATTATGGAACGACCTCCCAGCCACGATGTTCCCTATCCCTAATAACTACGACATGTCCGTCTTCAAACGAGGTTTAAAGAGAGCCCTTTCCTCTTGATAGGCAGCGGCATGGCTTTATCCTTGGCGTTGCAGTTGTCCATGAGCGACGGTTACCGTTTTCCATCAAATGGGCCACCTGCTCGCCTACCTACGTAAGCAATAAAAACCGCCTCTACTAGATTTTTAATAAATCCAGTTCCCCTTTTTAACGATTTTCAAGTTTTGCTTAATGTAAAATATGTGATCATGTACTTACTTAAAGATCTTAGTAAAGCAATGTCATGTTAAGGTACTTCATAGTGTAAATGGTATTTTTGTTTATAAATAATTAGCAATATACTTACAAAACACAGATACGGGTTTTCACCCTGAGAGTTGACCACTCTTTGGTTGTTCATGCCAGAAATATAATTAGATTAAATATCCGAGTAAAGCTTGTACAACCGTGGCAACCACGTGCACTATGATTTTTTGCCAACGAATAAACAATGAAAAAAAGACTGTTATTCTGATTAAGGCAGGTCTTTGGGTTAATTAAATAACATTCGGGTGCTACTTGAAATTTTTAACAATTATATCATAAAAATAAATTTGTATAAACTAAATTATTAATGGAAACTGTAAATAAGTTGTACAGCTTCATCAGGGAGGCGAATGAAGGCCTCTTGCTCTCAACCTTAATATTTTTACATAAAGACTACGAGTTCTGCTTGGGTCACTGAGCAGTCACGAACCCTCGATACTTAGCTTAGTAGCAGGCTTAGTATTTTAGTTTACTTATGTTTAGGGTTTAATTAAGTGTGAATACAAAAAATTATTATTGTTACTAAAAATCTTTTGCAAAATATCGAAAAAATCTTTCCACGATCTGTTCCACAAACATTAAATCATGAACGCCTACAAAATAATGACACCGAAGGTGATTGACCGCGCATAACTTACAACGTCGCCAACGAGGCTTAAATTGAATTAAATGCCTTTAATTTAGTTAAGTTTATTAAATTACCACTAAATGAGGATAATTTGTGCCGTTATTCTCCATTACGTGCATGGAACAGTTTGCGGTTGGTTGTGATGTGATGGCGTTTTGGCGCCAATTTTGAAAGCTGTCAAAATTTAAGGCTGTGGGTGTATTCGTCAATTTTTATTAGAGACGTAGTGGCTATTTTGATCTGTGATCTTAAGCGTTTTTGAAAATGTGATCATAAAAATGTTTCCAAAATATGTTTCATTTCTGATAATGAATTGTCGCTTCTCATAAAATGGATGCAGTGATGATCTGATAGCTTTTTGGCGGAAATATAAACGTAGATATTAAAAATTACGTTTTGTTTTGTATGTTGATCATGTTAGTGTTTTTTTTCGGATGACGTCGTACTTGGCGATTTAAGAGCACTGTTGTGGGAAATTCGAAAAAGAGATATGATGTGAATTCCGTGTTATACCTACATTAAAAAGTTGAAATTATTTTATAAACATTTAAATGGCCCCTTTTAGATACATTGTCAAGGGGATTTTATTTAGTTTCTCAAATTTTTGGTAAGAAATTTGGTATTTAGATTTGTAAAAGTATTTTTTATTTCGTAGAAGTATACAATTTTAGGATTTTAATAAGTAGGTAGGCCAAATGTGCCTCTGTGAATTTCCCTGTTTAAAGTGTCTTAATTATTGACAATTACATATTTGCTTATGATAAATTATAGAAGTAATAAGAATTTTACAAATATGTAAACTAAGTACCTATAATCATAGCAACACTACGAGTACTTTTCAGAGTTTATAGCTAATTGAAATTTGCAAATTATTAATTATAATCTTTTAAAGGTATTTGTAACACCTTTTTCCTAAATTTATTAATAAAATATCCACGGACATACACACAGCGCCATCTAGCCCCAAACTAAGCATTAGCCTAAAATATGGGTTTTTCAAAAATGGAAGACACATATATTTTTTTTGTAAATACATACGTATTATAGATAGAAACACCCAGAGCAATACAACAGACATCTCAACCAATTACACTACACGGGTCGTCAAATTTAACTCAAATACCTACAAAGAGGTAGGTTAATATACTGCAATGTAAAACCTTTTTTTTTATTAAATCTTCTGAATAGTGCTAATTAGCAATATATTTCATTTAATGAAATACGATGTCTGACTATAAAGTTCAATATGAAAGTGAAGCTTGTGTCCGCCAGATATCAAACGAGTGACCTGCAAATAGGGATGAGAATAAGCGTGGTGGTTAAAGAGGCGAAGGGCCTCTATCGTATGTATTATTTAGGTCTTCTAATCATTGTCTATATTTTAATTTTGATTAAAAATTATAATTTTATCATAGAGTCACGCGAATACTGAACTTTCATAAGTTTTTTGATAAATTTAAATGTTGTATTAAAACTCAAAAATATTTGAATCTGTTGAAAAGTTTGTGGACATAACTATTAAAATATTTTTATAATAGTTATGCAAAAGATTGGATTTTTTTTTATTTTTTTTTAGCGACACCATTGCGTGTTTTTTTTTTAAATTTACAAAATGAGCACTTACCTCTTAGAAGCTATCCATAACTTGTCGAAACCTCTCTAGACTATTTTTATTGTAATAAAAAACAGTAACAGCGAAGGCAGTAGCTATTGTCACGTGGTCAGAGGTACTGAACCGCCTTCCCGCCGGTCCGATGTCAGTGCTCGCACATATCAACGTATGGAGCAGCCTTTTATTTTTCATGAACAATGATTCTGGCTAAGAAGTTGGTTACTACCAATGATATTCTGTATATATCTTTATATACGTGTAGATACGCTACCCATGCCTCAAATACGAACCGCCAAAGAGAATACAGTTGTAGGCTATTTGTTTAGGTAAGTATGCGCTCTTCGAAATATGTGTATGTGTGCTGTCGCTGCATTCGGAACACTTTTTGCAGTTTTGTGAGCACATGACGAATCTATTTTTACAAGATTGGTTACTACACTAAAGGTGCCGGATTCATGGCAGTTAAAACATTAATGTGTAACTTCTCTTTTTGTAATAATCCGGTAGCTTTTTATGATGATATTTGCATACTGATAAAATTAGGATGGTATATTTCTTGATTTTATTATTACAAGCTACTCGCTATTGTAACAAGTTAGCGTTGATTTTTTTATATTCTGGTATTGATTTATTAACTTAATTGCGGTTTGATTTAGCTTTTTAATCAGTAGAAAACTTCGGGGTTTTTTAAGACACTAATGTTCGACGATTTCATTTAATATTTTAACCTTTCATTTTGTTTTTCTATTATTGTATACTTTATTTTACATTTCACTGTACCAAGTGCATGTACTACATGTATCGCACACGCATAATGAATCGTCTAGATTATAATAGACCATATCACCTCGTGAAATTACTAAGTGTGGGATACCTAACATCTGGCGTCTTGGGCGACGGTCGCAGGGTAATATTGGCGGAAAATATTAACTATATAAGTTCAACACTGTCATTATATTAATTTCCTTCAATCTCTTCATTTGTAATAACTAGACGTGTGTGAGGCACTTACCATCGGATAAGCGAATGGTTCCTACACTTAAAATATAAAAACCTTCATCGTCGTATCCACAGCTTTCTCTGTTACCCCGCCTAGAAAACTCATGACGTTTACTATTACACCGTACATATCACGTAGGTGCGCGGTGCTAAGCGCGGCTTAGAGCGAAGACGTACAAGTGCGGACGCGGCATTACGTATTGCGGCTTACACTCCGATGTTTTAAGGCAAATAGATATATCTTTGAGTTTATGACCTCGTAGACAAATGACGATTCGAACTTAACGACTTGATAGCTGTAAGGGATTGATTTAGACTGATGAAAAGTATCATGGTTATCCTTATATGAATACCTATTTCCATTTTGACTGCATCAGCTCATTAAACGTTCCCACCGAGGGACACAAGCCTACCTGTATAAGGTGTATAGGTCTTAGTCGTCCACACAGGCCCAGTGCGGTTTAACCGACTTGATACACAGCCTTTGAATTTCTTCGTAGGCGTGCGCAGATTTCTTCACTATGTTTTCTGTCACCGTAAGAGCGTCGAATAAACGTACACATAATTCAAAAAATCCGAAAATACATAAGTACCTACATGGCAAGATTTGAATCTGCTCCCTCCAGAAGGCAATAGTCCACATCAATAAGACACCGACGCGGTGATAAACAGTACCCTTTTAGAATTAGGCCCACTCAGCCGTGTGTTACATTAAATCGCCTCTTGACGACCCACGTGGTATACGTTGATTGGACGTCGATTGCTGCACCAAGGGTTTCCAATTTGATACTAGCGCAGTATATTTATGAGCGCTTATATGTTTATATGTATTTTTCTGGATGTATATATGTAACATGTAAGCATTTACATAAAAAGGTTTTTAAGTAGCTTTATCCCTTGTTAAAATACTGACCGTTATTCCAAGTTGTAGAAGAGCCAAACGTATAAGTACTGCAGTCGATGGACTGCAATACTTGACGACAATACGTATTAAAAAAGAAATATGTATGTTTATCCGATGTTTAGTACCCCATGATGTAAAAATTATAGATTCATTATATGTTCACAAAACAACTGAAAAAAGTGTTCCGAATGCAGCGACAGATACACATTTCAAGTGAGCGTACATTTACCTAAACAAATAGCCTCTAACTGTCTTCTCTTTGGCGGTTCGTTTTTGAGGTACCCGTGGCGTATCTACCTTTATATATACACAATATCATTGTCAGTACCTTAAATAGTACACGCTTAACTTGAGCCAAGATGGCGCTGTATGAATGTCATTGCAGGCACAGGCTTTCTCATACAGCACAGCTATGGGGAGGTTGAGTAGTAACCCACCACGTGGGTTGCATTGCGTATTAGTAGGTATTAAAGACAACCATCCTAAGTGTTTAGCGAGAACGACGGCTCGTGACACCGATGGACGGAATCATCTTTTTTTTTCGGACAATCAGGTGATTTCGCTTGTAATGTCCTAGCCAAACTAGAAAAGTCGCACAAAGTGTCGTTTCCTCACGAGATTAGACATATCTCTTTCCTTTTATATGATATGATTTAACAAGTTGTAAACCGTATGTGACTTAGGCGATAAATAAGGATACTAATAATAAAAATAAAACACCAAAAAATTATCATGAATGTTAATTCATATTTAATAAATAAATACATTTTCATTTTTTTATTAAATAAAACTATTGTAAGTGACTTAGGTGTACCAACTCTCAACAATTATCATTTATTTTATACAACACGTAGCGTACGCGTTTATTGCTTATACTAGTTAATATAACAATTATATAACTAAGGGATATATATTAGAAATGTACTCTTCAATATACATACAAAAAGTATAAGTTAGTAAAGGTTTATGTTACAGAAAACTAAAGTACCCACATATTACAATAGGAAACTAAAAATAATGAACATAAACACCACTTCTTGGTAGTTGAGAAATAATTCGAAACGAGGCATGCGTTTGACTTTTGGAAACATGCTCTTAATTGTTTTTTTTTATTGCCAAAACCTGATATGTACTTCTTCAATTGTTTAAATATATCGATTGCAAGTCCTAGGCGTTCCTACTCAGGATGGCTATAGGACGTTTTGCTGGATGTCTATAACTATGGTAGTCATACATCTATTAATCCAATTTTCGAGATAATTTTCAATAAATATGTGGAACACAAAAATCTAATGTTATATGAATGCTCTGTGAACCATATCATGAAATGCCTAATAGGTTGTAAGGTATTAATCTAGACCTCTTCCAAACTGTTAATCTTATCCCGAATTCGAAATAAAAGGTTTTGTTAAACCAGTCAAAAATTCACTAAACCTTATAAAAATAAAATATAATAATGTGATTTCCCTCTTGGCAAAAAAATTACATTTGTTTTTATTATCTTACTTTTATGAGTGTTACAATAAATCAAGCTATTAAATTTGGATTTCAAATGATACCTATCCCAACAGTAAATCTGCTTAAGACAAGGAAAAGTTATATGTATACCATAATAAAGTCTGAAATTAATTGAGTTACCATTTTTAAATAAGTATCGTACATACCAAATTTTTGCAATAAAAAAAATGAGGCAAATCAATTGAAATGACATTGTGATTGTGAACACAAATTACACATCTTTGGCTTCAAGCGAAATTTACAAAAGCAGTTTTATTCAATTTAACCGTAGCACACATCATCTTATAATGGCGTATTTTAAAGTTGACTTTCTAGAAAGAAAGTTTCTAAAGTTGATAGAAATTAAGTTAATAAGACGCAATTAAAAAGATTCGAGAAAATAAATTGTTGTTTAGCATCTTTTTCACTGTATCTATTTTTGCTTGGGTTCAAGAATTAATCCGATTGATTTTTCAGAAATTTAACACCTTTCATCTTCTTTATAATCTTGTTACTTAAATTTACAAGCAATGTTTTAAAACTGTTTATGTGTTTGTGTGAAAAAAGATATTTTAAACGCTGTCAAAATTAAATACACCATTATATATCACAAAATTATACATATCCAAATTTATTCGTATCATTGTATATATATCTGGATTTTATACACCAGAATGGAACGTATATTACGTTCCATTTTATTCCATCGAAAAGTATACTTTGATCGGTGATGGAATTGTTATCCCAAATTAATTTCATAAACAACCTCCTAAATAAAAAAGTTATTTTAATTATGTGAAACCAAAATCAACTCTACCGATCATCAGTACCTTTATTACAATTCACGATTTATTACAAAATCGATATTATTACAACACGCATAAGTTTTAAAATCCAATCGAGAATCAATTCCATTCGTTATGTAATGCATTACAATTTTTTTAGAACTAGCTTTAAACTCGAAACTCTGTATAGTTGACCACATGAATGACCAACAAGCAGAATTGAACATTTTAAACACTTTTATTTTAGTAATAATTTAATAAGACATTGTTTAAGTATTTATGTGGTCAACTGTACACTCTTTAGAATTATAAATGATTATATTTATGAAATGAATAATATTTTAGGGAGATTCAGTATAATATGTATGAAAAAGTTGACTTCAGATAGTCGCGTAAAGTCCATATATAAGATAAAAATAGTCCAGCTATTCGTAGATAACAATGAATGTTCATAAAAAAATTCTTAGTAGTTCACTATTTCATAAATATTGAAATAGAACCCAGAGAAAAAGGTATGCCATATTAAAAGATAAGAGAACAGTTAAGGAAACAAAATTGACTGAATTTATGAAGTATGAAAAGAAAAATTAAAGGTTAAATAGTTGAGATAACCACATCAATAATTAGAATTAGTGTCATAGATGTGAAGATATAAAAGCCAAATGGTGGACGAATGACGTCACCATCCTTCGATTCCATGTCAACAAGTCGATTAGTTACTATCTACCCACGTATCAAACAGTAGAAACAACAAGCTTAAGTTACCGGTACAAAGTCAACAGTAGTTATCTACTTTTTCAATTAGTTAACATTTTTTTTTAATTTCGGCCGGCCGGTAGTTTATGTCAAAACGACATAATTTTGATTAAACATATCACTAAAATTTGAATAGTTTTATGAATATAATATAAAAGAGAACGTCATTACTAACATAATAAAAAAATACAACCAAAAAAACTCAAAACAGACCGGCCGCCATTCAATTTTATACTTATCACTAATTAGGTATACGTTTGGTAAATCCAAGGAGAATCAAATCGGTAACGTTGTAAGTACAGTTCAACATTAGTCAAATAAAATCGCGCACATTCAAGCTCGTCTATATTATAGCAAAACTTTATATTACTTTGAATTACGTCATAAACTGTAGCATATTTACGAGCTTGACTGTACAAGTCAAAAAGCAGCCTTCTGGATACAGTCAAACGAAAAACGCGTAGGACACAACATTTGGAAGAATCATTATAGTCTTAATCTATTTTTTTTTTCAACATGGACTCTCGACAGAAATGCATAAGTCTGACGACTAGACTAAAAACAGTATATATCTCATGTATATTTGGAAACTTTTCAAATGTTTAGGAATAAGCCTATTATTAAAAATTTCTTGAACCGCCTATAAAGCTAATAAAATTCATCAACAATAGTGAATAAATTCGTATTTTTTTTTTAATATAATAATTTGAATAATTTACTGTGATGTAACTATTTAATCATTTAACGTTTTACCGTGCAAGAAAATCTTCGTGATACAAATTCACCTATTGCCTTCTATTCTGAACGTATGTACAATTATTCTAAAGAAAATACCTTGAATTCTAAGATAAAAATCTTTTTTTTTAATAAATAAAGTAATTTTAATACTCTGTGGTTGGTAACATGCAATGAAAATTATTAAATACGTATGCCTTTGTTGAGAAAATGACGTTACTAAGTTAATGTATGTACTTAGCAAAAGTGAAACTTATGATTAACTTTTTCCTGTTAGAACCAGCTTACATTTTCGAACTTTAGTTTTTAACCAATAATTCTGATCACTTTCACTATTGTTTTCTAACTGTAATTTGAGTATGTTTTCTTTTATCTGTGCTGTAATCAAATACGAACATTATGCATTTATTTTGTACTCCAATAAGGTATAGAGCATGCATGAAAATGTAGGAAAAGGCTCAATTTTTAATTTATTGTGATGTAAAACGTCAATACGCTAAACTTTTTTACATTTTGGTCTTTCGCAATGAAAAAGAGCGATTATTCGCAATTGGAATCAAAGATTAATCAATTATTATCAAAATGATAACACGCTCAATGTTATACTGAAAATTTCAGTAGTATATGGATGTTTGGTCTGAAATTTTTTTGTTTAATCATAGTAAAACTTAACTTTCGAACACATTCTTTGCTAGTTACTACACAAGTAGTTACGTTAGTAGTATCATAAAACAACTAGGAAATATAAAACAAAAGTATCAGAATCATTGGTCAGTTTAACCTTACTCTACTCCCAATAAGATGGACCCAATATTCATTCGACTAGTTTAATATCAATATTTCCGAAAACCGTCAGCAATCGGCATATTTTAATGATTCGACATTGATAAATTGTTCTACATAATGTATTTTTTTTAAATTAACTGTGGTCTATAACTGTTTAGGGTTGTAAATTTTCTATACGCAATTAATAAACGTTTAACACTTATAAACGTTACGAATTGTATTTAGTTGCTCGATAAAATATTACTGGGTAATTTTGTAAACAGAATGACAATTCTATTTATGACGCCATATTGGGTCTATTGTCTACGTGAGTGTCATTGTCATTTAACCTTTTAACCGTTAGGATTCCAGACACAACAGAAAATCTTTTGTTATTGTTGGATATATCTGTCAGCGGCAATGCAAGGGTTAACATCGAACCCGTTACCTATTTCGTTGAATATCGTTCATATACAAATCAAACTTTATGCCTGCCATAGATTTGATACATACATTTGAGGGTACTTCGGTTACTCAGCGAAAGCTTCGCGAAGCACAATAGCTATGTATACGATATGAAATCATTGTCATCAGCCTATAATGATCCACTAGAGGGCATGAGCCTTCCCACACAACTGGCAAACACGCGTGCCCAATTCGGATTCTATGATCTGAAATACGTACAATACAAATATTTGAATAACGTGCTTTTATAGAAAAAAAAATTTTTTTTCTCTGAAATGTGGCCTCCTATTTTGAAATACCTATAACACCTTCCACTTTAACGTACAGCTTTAAAAGATTGTGCTCAATAATTCAGTACCATATTGGCACTCAGATAGTCTTGTAATGAAATAAGCAACACCTCATATAAGACATATTTACTTTTTTTTAAGTAGAGTTAAGCAGTATACCGTACTTATCCGTTGATATAAGTGTACTACATAAAAAAAATATAGATAATTAACGTACGTATATTCTAGATACAATATCGGAATTATTTTGTTCACTAGCAGCCAGAAATGTATTACAAATTAGACGAAACTACAAAAACGAAAATCATCAATATAACTATCAGATTTAAGCTCATTTATGATTTATACCAGTTTGCAATCTTGACCTTAAACCGATGTCTGAACTGGAGTTAATAAGCAGTTAGTCGCTTTGACACTTATAAATAAGAAGCGTTAAATCAATTTGGACCAATCGAACTTATTCAAAACATTTTAAACCCTTTCGTCATAATTTTTAATATCATAATTATATTTTTCAATAGTTTATAGATCTCGACATTCTGGTTTATATAGCCGTACGTCAATTTTAAGTTACCATTTACATTAAACATAAAGATGGCACTTTAGAAACACATTTAGTTTAGTCAGATACAGTCAACTTCATCTTTAGTTAAATCTGTATTTAAAACAGTATTTTTAGGCAACAATACCTAATTTTAAACTTTCTCTTCAGAATACATAAGTCTCAAAGCTATTTAAAATATTTCATCAATTATATCCACCTTTCGGTTTTATCCCACACATCTTGCTCATAGACGCATTTGGCAAATTACAAATATCTTTTTGCATACTTTAAACATTCGTGTCCATGGAAAAGAGGTACCAACATCAAAACAAATTCTCTTTTATTTGATGTTCCGAGCCATCAATGCAAATCTCACCTATCTCAAGATATTGTTGTAAACAAAACAATCGATGCTAAGACCAACAGAGAAATCCATACAAACAGTCATATTTTCCCAGTTTAAACTGTATGACAATCAGGACAAAGCATTGCCCTATAAAGAACTGTCTATATTTTGTTACCGATAATGCATCGGTAATTTTACACCTCCGTGCTCTTGCCCACACCATGCTTGGGGTCCAGTACTCCGGAGGCGCTCAGTTTTCGTTGACGACTCGGGAATATACCACCGAATAGACGTCCTGGAAACAAAAGGTTTATTTAATATGTATTTCCAGGAATTTAGGCACATATTCTAGAACAAGAGAATAAACTTTACTTGAATAGAGTAAGAAAAGAATAGCGCTCTATACGACAAATAGCGCCATCTTTAATAGTTAAAAAAAGTAAAGTAATTATTTATTCAGTTAATCATTATAACAATTTTCAGCAAATAAAAAAAATACAAAAACCTTTCACACTTGTACATTAAAAAATAAATAACTAAAAAAAACTTAGATAAACTAACTATATGTATAATCTCACTCAAAAAGTGTGCACGGAAAAATTATGCACATCCATCAGTTTTCATTCATAATCACGTCGCTCGCTACATGTCACAGTGACATTGTAGTATGCTCGTGCTTCTGATTTTGTACCCTTTTCATGACGCCTAAAGGTCAAAACTTTAATGAATAATTTTATGTCACAAATATACCATGTGTCCACGTATGTGTCAAGCGGCTCCAACATTTTTTAGTTGATATTTCTTCGTGATTGTGGATCTAGTTCCCGGGTATAAGAGACTTAACATCTGTTGTCTCTGGTGTCGGGCGCAGTGCGGCATTGATAGAGAATAATAACTGTCTATCAGTTGTCGGTCGCCATCAATGCTGCTGTCATGGTCAGGCGTATCACTTACCATCAGGTGAGCGTTTTGACCGTCCTGTACATTGTAAAATAAATAAAAAATCTAAGTTAAAAATCTACCAATCGCTTACCTGGCGACCTCTGCTCCCCCGGGTGACGTGGCGAGGTGGCGTGTAGAGCATTACGGCTGCCTTGTTGGAAAGACACCGACATCCCACTGTCCAAGGATCCCACCGACCCGCGTCTTTGGAGACGTTCCGCCGCTAATGCCACTGGAACAATTACTTTATTTAGTACTAACTGTTCGCCGCGGTACGAGATTATATTCTCTCGCGGTTGAACATAACCTAATAGCGCGGAGATGACGTCACACACAGCCGCGGCGCGGTAAAAACATTGCTATATTTTTCTATAACAAAATGTATTTTTCCAAGATTAATTTTAGTTTCTGTTACTCGTGAATAATATAGCTTACGAATGGTGATGGATGGAAAAGTCATCTTGCGGGATAAAATATGACAATTTAAAGACATAAATTTGGGTATTTCAAGAAAATGATAAAAAGTCATATCTCACCTACCGTGAAACTAAAGACATTGCGTGTACCGGGGAAAAGTAGCGTAAGAACCCCCAACCCCCCAAAATATTCTGTCCGTCAATGCGCCAAACTACTTTCATATTTAGGGTTAAGTTAATCAGGAGGTATATTTTTAACTCTTTAACCATATCAGACATGAATTCAGCAGATACATTTGATCTTCTATTCCGTCTGGAATTCTAAGGCCCGTATTCTGAAACGAGACTCAACGTTGGTCTTTACTCAAATTGAGTTAGAAAGGGATGGTGATATTTATCGTATAGAGCGCTATCCCTTACTTAAGTCACTCTACTTAAGTGAAGATTAACGCTTGAGTCGAATAGAATAGAATAATAGAATCTTCTAGAATACGGCCTAAGCCAAATATATTTAACGAAAACAACCGATCTTCCATTGTATCTATAATCCTAAAGTTAAATAGGTTAATAAAAATTTCTAATTAAGAATTAAATATATTTAAATTTTTATTGGGATTTTTACTAACCTGGGTCGTTGATATCAACCAGCGAGTTGGAGAGCACGTTTCTCTTGATGATGGTGGTGGGAGGCGGGTTGTGCGGCAGCCGGGATGGAGCCGCCGGAGCCGGTCCCACTGGTGGGGGAGGTACCACTACCCTGAAATACCAAATTTTTTATGTTCCAAAGTGTACAGTACTGTCAGGACGCTGACATAATGTTTGTAAGAGTTTCGCCTGACCATGACAGAGCGGCATTGATTAAGACTAACAACTGATAGACAGTTATCATTCTCCATCAATGCCGTATTGCGCCCGACACCCGAGACAACAGATTTTAGGTCTCTTATAAAACGATAATTTTATGACGATAGTCAAAACTGCCTTCGTGTTCTAGTGCGTTGAAACGATGGTTTTTTACGTGATGTGGTAGTCGTGGGATCGAAGTGAATGAGATCGCATAGTAGAAAGTCACTTTATGCGATTTCTTCAAGTCTTGTCAGGACAATGAAGGCTGAATCACTAGATTTTCTGCAAAGATGATTTCATGCTTCGGAGGGCACGTGAAGCCGTCGACCCCGGCTACCTTAGGATGTTAGTCGTTAACACCCAACAATCCGCACTGGACTTGGTGGTGGGATACGGCCCAAATTTTCCATACCCATTCTGTGTAGGAAGGCCTATCCAGTAGTGGGATCTATAAAATGTTGTACTACAAGCCTATGTCCTGGAGAGCGACATAATAGCCTGACTGCTAGATAAAAAACAATCGCTTCACTCATTCACTGACATTATTGAAAAACCACTGTCAGTTACAACACCCTGACACGGCCGTTTAAATCTTAACGAATCCAATATCCACAGTATGAAAATAAATCACTAATAGTGTGACTTTGTTAAGAGTATGAAAAAAGTAAAAAGCTTTTTACTAGGTGGTAGAATCGATACTGAGTCGCCTAGGTAGGTACCATCGCAGTGCAAGATATCGTCCCATGAAACAGGAGTGTTATGCACTTTTGTGATTCCGGATGAGAGCACTGTAGCTAGTGAAATTACCGGGTATAAGAGACCTAACATCTGTTGTCTCGGGTGACGGGCGCAGTGTGGCATTGATGTAGGATAATAACTATTAGTTGTTGGTCTCCTTCAATGCCGCTTTTTCATGATTACGCGTATCACTTACCACAAGCGACCTGACCGTCCTGTTAACTTCGTAACATAAAATAAACTATAATTCATTGATATTATTGAAAAACCAATGTCAGTAACAAAATCGTCCACCTTGAGACGTCGGTTTAAACCTTAACGTATCCATAGTATGAAAATAAATTATTAAGTGTGACATTGTTAATGGTATGAAACGAGTAAGAAGCTAGACTTCCTTACCCGTGGACGTGCACGTGGTCCATACACTGCTGATGATCAATCTCTACGTCAGCGACACCGCTGTCACGGTTCTCCATCACTGTGAGCAAATGAACACTATATAATAAATAAATAAATACAATTTTAAGTTATTTATTTTTATTAACAATATTTTGACTTTATCTACACTCGCGTGCAAGTAAATCGACTCAAGCCTCAAGTACGCATAACAAGTGATATAACTAAAAATGCCTTATTATACCTCTATATAATGTTTTACATAATTAAAGCCTAGTAATTGAGCTTTAAAATGGTGTAAGTTGCATGAAAATCGATTCAGTAGTTAGTTAAAAAGGTTAATGCTAATGATAATGTAAAAAATGTTGAAAATTCATACAATTTCACAGTATGGGGTTATTGTGTTTAAATGAAACAAAATGTGCGTAAGATAAAAAAATATTCGTGTCAATATTTGTATTCCCTCCTAGCTCTGATCACTGCTCTCATGCGATTCTTCATCGACCTTATCTTGTCATGCATCAAGATGAAATTTTCCCCAATAAAGCCTTGATAAGGGACAACTTGATCCAGTAGAACATTTTCAATGTAACGATCACTGGTCAGACCTCCTCCCCGGCCTCCCCCAGGAACGAAAACAAGGTCCGTTTTGCCTTCTAAGGAAATTCCAGCCCCATCATGCAAGATCCGCCACCATATGCAACGGTTTCCACAAAGCAGCACTGTGAAAACCGTTCACCGGGCCATGGAGACACCTCGTCTCATCTGTGAACAGGACTGACTGCCATTGCTCTATGCTCCAATCCAAATGTTCTCGGAAAGTGAAGGCGTGCTTGACGATGAGCTGTGGTCAACTTCGGCTGAACGGGTCTTTTCGGAGTAAGGTTAGCTTTCAACCTTCTTCTAACTGTCCACTGACTGACAGTCACCCCGCGAACTTGTCGTAGCTCCTGCTGCACATCTACCCGGTAAGGTGTCGATTTCGGAGAGGGTCGAGACCAAAAACCGGTCCGCATCGAGTGAAGGCACCAGTCTCTTGAAACCTTCTGTATACTCTCGAGACAGCGGACTGACTCATATTCAAACGACGAGCGACTTCTCGCTGGTTCAACCCTTCTTGCAACAGAGGCAACGACTTGAGCGGCTTCTTCAGGTGTTGTATCCATAATTTTCTTCAAATGACGGCTTTAATTTGCAGAAATGTGTTCAGGTCAACGTCTAATGAGCGACTGATAAGAAAAAAACGATTACAGGGGGTTTTATAGGGGGTTGTGTCGCGCAAGTTGTGAATAGAGCGCAGAGCAGTTTACGGGAGGTTGCGTTCAATTGCATTCTAAGACAAGTGTTTATTTAAATTACTGATATTATGCTACCATTTGAAAGCCTAATTACTAGGCTTTAATTTTGTAAAACATTATATAGAGGTAAATAATTAGTTTTTTAGTTATATCATTTTTATGCGCACTTGAGGCTTGAGTCGATTTACTTGCACGCGAGAGTAGTAATTTGGAATCCCATTTAAGAAATAGAAGCCTGTGTTAGGAAGTTCCGCTCTTTCATTCTATATTAATATTACTAGCCTAAAAATAAAAAAGTTCCTGTCAAAAGACAGTTCATAAAAATTACGTCAAAGATAAGTGGTGTCAAAAACTGGATTCATAACTATAAAGTAATTAAAAATCAATGAATCTATAACATAAATAAATATAAATATACTCTGACATTCATAGCGCCATCTAGACCCAAACTAAGCATTAGCCTGTAATATGGAAACTAAACAATGCATAAACTTACTTATATAGATATTTTTTGTAAATACTCGTTCATACATATTGTATATAGAAAACACCTAGACCAATATAAACAGACATGTTCATGCACACAAATGTTTGTTCTGTCCGGGGATCGAACCCGATACCCCTGGTGTTGTAGCCGACGTCTCAACCATTACACCACATGGATCTGTAAGTTAAAAAACTTAATGATAGATTGAGTGACCAAATTATCCTAAAACCCAGTCAAAATAGCATTTTCACTGACCATTCCGGCTGTTGTTAGGCTGGCGTCCCTTGCCCCTACTGAGCTCGCCCTCAATCCGCATCGCCTCCATATCGTCCATCTCTGCGACGCTCTCTCGCAGGTCCTCGGCGAACTTGCACCGATCATGCTCGTTGCGAGCATTGAACGTCGCCAGTCGACGACCGTCCACGCGACGGGATAGACGTATACCGAACGGGTAATCTGTTCAAGAAGGGTTCATTAATATTAGACATCATCATCAGCTCATTATAAGTCCCCACCGAGGGGCACGAGCCTACTGATAAAGGGTAGCCTTATTCGTCCACGCGGGTTCCGTGTGGATTGGCCGACCTCACGCACATCATTTGAATCTCCTCGCAGGCGTACTTTGGTGTCCCAACAATGTTTTCCTTCACTGTAAGAGCGACGGATAAACGTGCATATAAATTTGATAATACATTTGTACGTGGCGGGATTTGAAACTGCACTGAAGGCAACAGTCCACACCAATGAGTCACTGACACTTTACCGATTAGACATACATACATACATTATTTTTAACAATTAATAAATATCTCCGACATTCACAAGCGCCATCAAGTCTCCTAGTAAGCATCTAATCTGTAATACGGGTACTAAACAACGGACAAACTTACATACTTTATTGTAAATAAATATGTACATTATATACATAGCATCACCCAGACCAAAACAAACAGACACGTTTGTACTGCATGGATCGAACCAGGAGCCCTTGGTGTATTACACAAAATAGGGCATCGTAAAACTATATAAAATAAAACTAAAAACATCAATAGAACATACTTTACTACATCAAAAACAAAATATAAACCATACTCACGTGGCACTGAGAACAGATTGACGAGCATCCCGCACAGCGGGAACGATTGCCGGAAAGTGTAAGTCACTGATGACTTCTTCTTGCTGAATATCTTCGTTATTACCAGCAGATCGTTGAATAGGAACACCTGCGACACATAACCAAATACCCGTTGACTTCCACGTTGATTAATATGTCAGCATCATCATCATCATCAGCTCAATAAACGTCCCCACCGAGGGGCACGAGCCTACCGGTATAGGGTGTTTAGGCCTTAGTCGTCCACGCGGGCCCCATGCGGGTTGGACGACTTTAAGCACAACCTTTGAATTTCTTCTATATATATATATATATTTGAAAACTCGCTACACACTGATACTCCATACGTGTGGGTTCGAATAATAAAAGGTTTGATGGGGAACTCCAAAATTTATTTATTTATTTCTCAAATTTCTTGTTAAAACCTTAAAGCTGTTTACAGAAAACATATAGTGACATTAAACGTGGATTAAAAGGGTGTGACAGACAGACAGCCAGACATGACGAATCTAAGGGTTCCGTTTTGCCAGTTGGCTACGGCAAAATAAAAATATTGCAGTCAGGAAAGTAAGTTGACGGCTGTATTTTGTTCTTTTCTTTTGTTTTTCACATTTATGTATTTGTCTTATTTTAATTATAACAGTCGCTGTTTTCTAGGATTTACCAACAACATTTTCCAGTCTGAGCATTTTTCAATGGCATTATTACTATTATCTGTTACATGTTAAGGGTTATAAAGTTTCTATACAGGTTATGACTTACCTCTCTCTGGTGCACACCAGGCCTTTCCTTCTTGTGTATATCGGGTATCTCGTAGAGTCGACAGTAACAAACCAGACGCCGATGCGGCAACGCCAAGTGCGGCTTCTTGCCAACGATGGTTGCTTGCACTTTCATCACCTGTAAATATTAATAATCCTTGCTAAACTTTATCCAGCTAGCATTTTTTGAACCTTACGCCATGAAGATAAGGTTAGGCTATATGTGACAATATTATTGACACCATATATTTTAAACCTAATGCCATGACGTTAAGGTCGAAATACAACGGAATTATTAGTGGTACTATATCTTAAGTGTCATCAACATGTGATAAAGCCAGATTAGAACACGAGTGTCATCCACTCAGCCTCTTGAAACGGGTGCGAGAGACGTCTTTGAGACAGACCATTGAATAAAGCAAGTAGTGAAATTCGCTCGTTTAAAACCTTACCTTTCATTTTATTATATCCAGCACCTGCCAAGTCTCGAGATTGTGGCAAAATCCTATCTAGCAGATGCCTTATTACCTGAGTGACATGGTCGCTGCCGGGTCTGAACTCGCTGGTTTTAACCCGCTCGTAGATGCCAGCCAGCATATCACGGTCGATGTCCCCGCAGTCGTCGATTCCGCGTAGGTTCCTCACGAAGTCGTCCAGCGACATTCGAGCCTCCGGCTTCAGGTTTGGTGTGTGCAAGTCCGTGTTCAGCATTATTATTGCGAACGCCAGCACGAAGATCTGGTTGGAAAATTTTCAATGTTGAGTCGGCTAGTATATCAAGAGTTCTGGATTTGATACCCAAGCAGTAGAAAAAATTGTGTGCATGAACATGTCTGTTTGTAATGGTCTGGGCGTTTTCTAAGTATAATATGTATATATTTACAAAAAATATGTATATAAGTGTGTTTATCCGTTATTTAGTACCTATTATACAGGCTTGACGCTTAACTTGGGGCTAGATGGCGCTGTGTGAATATCAGTGGATATTTATTTATATTTTATTTTTTAATAACTATAGACAGTAATTAAAATTTCCGTCAACACTGCCCTGAGTGCATCACATAAGGGTATAGGTGTTCAGTCTCTTTTAACTCATTGATGAGTGCATAACACTCATATTCAAGGAGCGATACCTGTGTTCATTGTTGTAACTTCACTTTTTATATCTGTAACCTTAGATGAACAATGAACTAAGTACATGAACAATCACGAAGAAATATCAACCAAAAAATATCCCAGCCACATGACACGTGATATTATTGACATATAATAATAAAAATTTTTATTGCACATAAACATATTACAGGAAACATGGACAGAACAAATAATGTACAATAAGGCGGTCTTATTACTAAAAAGCAATTTCTTCCAGACAACCTTCAACCTTCTTAATAATGATTAATTGGGCTGTGCAAAATAGAATATAAGTTATATAAAAATAATAAAATTCAATAAATATAATTTCAAAACATACATACACAAATACATACATATAAACAGTATCAACGCATATACCTTGGATGAAATATTATATATATACATTCACATAAGTAACATAATATAATAATAATAACATAAGACAATATAATTCATGAAAATTGTGACCTTAAGGCGTCATTAAAAGGGTACAAAATCAATAGTACGAGCATACTTTAACGACACTATGACGTAGCGAGGTAATTATGAATGAAAATTTTGCCCAACTGACATATGAACATAATTTTGCCCAACTGACATATGAACATAATTTTGCCCAACTGACATATGAACATAATTTTGCCCAACTGACATATGAACATAATTTTGCCCAACTGACATATGAACATAATTTTGCCCAACTGACATATGAACATAATTTTGCCCAACTGACATATGAACATAATTTTGCCCAACTGACATATGAACATAATTTTGCCCAACTGACATATGAACATAATTTTGCCCAACTGACATATGAACATTTTTGCCAACTGACATATGAACATAATTTTGCCCAACTGACATATGAACATAATTTTGCCCAACTGACATATGAACATAATTTGCCCAACTGACATATGAACATAATTTTGCCAAACTGACATATGAACATAATTTTGCCCAACGACATATGAACATAATTTTGCCCAACTGACATATGAACATAATTTTGCCCAACTGACATATGAACATAATTTTGCCCAACTGACATATGAACATAATTTTGCCCAACTGACATATGAACATAATTTTGCCGCGGACACTTTTGGGAGTGAGATTGTGCGTTTAGTTAGTTTATTGTTTATCTAAGACTGTAACTTATGTGTCTGTGTGATTAATACAAATTATTTCTTTGTTTCTTCGTCATTTTCAAAAATTCGTCCTCATCGTACTTTTGCCCTCCTACCGGGAGGGCTGAGGTTAAAATCCCGCCACGTACCAATGTGTTTTCGAATTTTCGAAAACATATGTACGTTATCCGGCGCTCATACGGTGAAGGAAAACATCGTGAGGAAACCTGCGCACGATTCAAAGATTGTGCGTGAAGTCGTCCAACCCGCACTGGGCCCGCGTGACGACTAAGGGCTAATCACCCTATACGGGAGGCTCGCCCCTCGGTGGGGATTTAATCTAAGGCATCACGGTGAGGCTGGGGTTCGCGGTGGGGACGTTTAATGAGTTGATGATGATGTTCTCACCGTATCCTGAGTTCTAAGACGCTGCACAAAGTCAGTGTTGCAGACGCAGTAGCGACGCGCGAACGCCTCCACCAGTCGCTCGATCTTCTGCGCCTCGCCCGGCAGCCTGAAGTGGGCCTGGTACCGGCGGAGGCCACGTCCACGCATACCGGACAAGTCTAGCTCGTTCACGAAACACCTGTAACACAGGCAAGAAAATTGTTATAAGCCAACTTTATCACAGACTTGAGAAAGTTTTCAACTGTCAATTATGAAAAATAAAACATTTACGCACGTACTACATGACCCTTGGTGTAAGAGCCGAGATCTCAACTATTACACCAAATGGGTCGTCGTACAAAACAGGATAAGGTGTAGTAAGTCTGCAATATGCAATGTAAAACGTATAAAACCGGATAAAGTGAAATAAGTCTTCACATTTACATACAGACAATGGTTCGCATTAGTAAATAAAAGGCGGTAATGAACTCCGCAACCGTGACAAGGTATCGCCCTATTATCAGATCAGAATCATCCCAATCCAATACTGCCGAAAATTTACTAAGAGGCTTGACCGAGCTCCCATAAACGAAAAGTGTTTATGCCATCTGGTGTAGCAGATCCACTATTACGGGTCAACCTTTTGCTTAAGTAAATAATTAATATCTACTTAAGCAAAAGGTACACTGTAGCTAGTGAAATAACCGGGTATAAGAGACCTATCATCTGTTGTCCCGGTTGACGGACGCAATGCGGCATTGATGGATGATAATAACTTTCAGTTGTTGGTCTCCTTCAATGTCTCTCTGTTATGGTCAAGCGTATCACTTACAATTAGTTGATAGTCCTGACCGTCTTGTTCACTTCAAACTAAAAAAAAACATCAGCTTACATTGCCTGCAAGGCACAGTGTATTACATTGCTAAGTCCCATAAAAAAGATGACAAATATACTAAAATGGCTGACTCACTCCAAAACCGCCATGTTGAACGGGTTCTGCAGATTGCCCAGGTACTCGCCGATCATCTGCTTGCTCAGCCCCTTCCTGGTGATGAGGAAACGGGCCACACCGCGCGGCGAATTCTCGGAAACCGCGCGCGATCAAGTAAGCGATGCCACGCTCCGGTTTCTTGTTGAACAGGTTCAGGCCGACGCGGTACTGCGTTTGCGGACCGTCTCCGATACCTGGACGGGAGAACGTTGATTGGTGGTTATTTACCATTTGGTATCGCGGTTGAGAGGTCGACTGCAGCACCAAGGGTTCCGGGTTCGATCCCCGGGCAGTACAAACATTTGTGTGCATGAACATGTCTGTTTGTAATGATCTGGGTGTTTTCTATGTATTATATGTATGTATTAACAAAAAAAATGTATATAAGTATATTTATCCGTTGTTTAGTACCCATAATACAGGCTTCACGCTTAACTTGGGGCTAGATAGCGGTGTGCGAATGTCAGTGGATATTTATTTATTTATTTTACTTTCCCATCAGCATATAATGTCTTACTGTAGGGCCTTAGCATAGCTGGGGGGATTGGGCCGTAAGCGACCAAGCGGGTCCAATGCTTGGTGTGTGTTAAGGACAAATATCCTAAGATTAAGGAAGGGACCGACGACATAACATGCCCTTCGAAGCATGAAATCGTCTTTCTTCGCGCACAATCAAGGGAATATGCAATGTCCTTACCAAACAGAACAATCGCACAAAGCAACTTTCACTTTCAGAGCGTTGGTGGCTCATTGTGGACTGTTGCCTTCCGAGGCAGGTTCAAATCTCACCAAGTAAACAATGTGTTTTCGGATTTCGAAATTATATGTACGTTTATCCGGCGTTTTTACAGTGAAGGAAAACATCGTGTGGAAACCTGTGTACGCGTGCGAAGAGATTCAAAGGTTCTGCGTGAAGTCAATCAATCCACAATGGGCCGCGTGGACGACTAAGGCCTTACGGGTAGGGTCGAGCCCCTCGGTGGGTGGAACATTTGTGTAATATTTATTATTATTATTTATTATATAACCTTCTGACGCCTTAAGGTGCCAGACACTAAATAGAATTTCTATTGTGTCTTGATTCCTGGCGTTCAATAGGTAAGTATTATTTGTACATCGATACTTTTGCTAAACTAATAAGCGAGGCGAGATGTGACTGATGAGTGGGTGTTGTGCGGGTGGGCCAGTAGTTTTAAAAGTGGACATACTTTTGGTGATGGGTATGTGCTATAGCCATTACTGATGATAATCTATGAGGCGAAGTATGGTTGACAAGGGTGTGGTTCTTTTTGTTATTAGATTATTCTCAGCTTATCATGAATCCCAGCCTTAAAAGGGGTGGTGTTTAGTGACAATAGTTGCCGTCCACTAGCTAAAACGCCGTTAACTGACGAGAACAATTTTCAATTTCGGCTCATAAGTCATTTAAATTGTGCACAATAATACACACTATTAGTGACATTTTCATGCAAAATTACTAATATATGGTGATAAATAGCAATAGAGATGCTTAATCCGAAGTTGTTTTCCTTTGATCAGGGTTTCTCAGTTCTCGAGGAATGGTGCTCGGCAATTCAAACTCAAAAACTCCTTAATTCAATTAAGTCTTTACAAAACACTTTTGAATCGTCAAACTAAAAGTTCGGACAGTAGATTCTACTGAGATAAATCCGGCAGAAACGACAAATTGTGCTCGTCTGTTTAAGCTAGCGGACGCTAGATAGTTTCATTTTCGGACTTACTACTGCTGTTGGCCGCAGATGGCCTTTACAGCTTCACCGGGCAATTGGCGAGCCCAGATGGCTTTCAGCCTTAAGCGACGCTAGATAGGGTGAGGTGAGGTGGTGATCCAAGTGGTTGTGTGGGTACCTTGGGCGGCGGGTGGATCGGGATCGGGTGTTCGTGCGGACGACAGCACGCCGGCTCGTAGTACTCGTGGCGCTTCCACACGGCGAACCGTTCGGGGGGCGCGTCGCACGTCCGGACGCCCGCGTATTCCGCGTGCGCCTCCTGTACAATACGCCTAGTTCACACCGACTCTACACACTGATTCTATATCCTAGTTCACACCGACTCTACTCAATGATTCTATAATTGGTCTAAACTGATTGCGGTGTGAAGTTCACTTGAATAAGTCACTAGTCTCTAGACTGATTGCGGTGTGAAGTTCACTTAAATAAGTCAGTAGTCTCTAGACTAATTGCGGTGTGAAGTTCACTTAAATTAGTCACTAGTCTCTAGACTGATTGTGGTGTAATTTCACTTAAATTAGTCACTAGTCTCTAGACTGATTGTGGTGTGAAGTTCATTTAAATGAGTCACTAGTCTCTAGACTGATTGCGGTGTGAAGTTCACTTAAATTAGTCACTAGTCTCTAGACTGATTGCAGTGTGAAGTTCACTTAAATTAGTCACTAGTCTCTACACTGATTGCGGTGTGAAGTTCACTTAAATTAATCACTAGTCTCTGGACTGATTTTGGTGTGGAGTTCACTTTAATTAGTGCCACATATCCGCGCCGATGCCTCGATCTTCTGGCGCGGAAGTCGAGGACTTCACCACTGTGCATCAAAAAAAAGGAGCCAGCAATCTAGACTGATATGACTATGAGATTTCTCTTAAGCCAGTAACCTCCCTTCACAGACAAAAGAGTTCAATAAAAATTATTTCAAAACTCGCCTTTCGTCGGCAGCACGTATGCATACGTCAGTGCGGTCTCGTTGATCACATTGTGACTGATACACGTAGAAAATTATTTCTTGTATAAATTAAAGCCTTATTCACTCCCAAGAGAGTTCAAAACCAATTGATTTTCATTATTTTACATTTCAAATATACAAACAGCTACACACCATAACATACCGATCAATTTCATTCTATGAGGGATACAATAAGTGCGCAGGAGAAACCCATGCTCAAGATTTCATACTCCATTCCAGTCAGAATACCTCCACCAAAGTGTACAAGGTATACAAAGGTAAAAACCACAAACTCACATGAGGCTGAAACTGGCAAACATTTTTAGCAGAAAAAAAACGCGATGGACAGGGACTAAGAAAGGACTTCGTACCTGAATTTAATGGAATATGTTCCAAGATAAGTGCATGTTGCAATCAAAGGTCATAAATGCAAACAGCGTTTTTTGGTACCAAGTATTTTTCCCTGACCCATTGCCTTTTTTCTCTAATTTTTTGCCACATCAAACTCACCGGCGCCCTCGGCTGGTACGGCTGGTGGTAGTGGTGTCTGTGCTCTTGTGATGATGAAGAAGACGAAGACTGCACCGAAGACATGGAGCCGCCTCTCACCACCGCACCTCCACATTCTGCTCGGCGCAGCGACACTGGGCTTTCAGCACTATTGATGAGAATATTATGACCAACATAAGTCCTTGAATTTTATTTATATAATATAACCTCTGGGATGTTACAAAGTCATTAATGATAATAATAATAATGAAGGCGACCATTAGGAAGCCCATCCAGCCGCGGCCAGTCATCGTCTGCCGGTATTTTTGAGACTAGTTTAATGGCAGGCGTCCGTAGTCTCTCCCATAGCCCAGATTTCTAGTCCACGAAAATCCAATTCCATAGACCAGAATCGTAGTTTCCATATATTTACACCTAGCGGGGGTCGTCATGGGTTGTATTATATTATGCATTCTGTGATGGCATCCGCCAAGTGTAACGCATACAAGATTAATCATTCGAAAAGGGCCTCTGTGCTGTTGGCTTCAGCCCCACACATGCCTTCCAAAGGACCGGGCCACTATTTGGCCCGTGAATGTTAAGGATTTCGAAAACATAATAATAAATATGCTAAAACAGTCATACACCTAGCCACCAAACTAAGCATTTAGCCTATAATATGGGTACTATGCAACTGATAAACATACTTAAATATGAACATAATAAACATAGAAACACCACTTACACAAACGGTTCCGGGTTCGATCCTCAGGCGTAACAAACATTTGTGTACATGAACAAATCAGTTTGTATTGGTCTGAGTGTTTTCTATGTATAATATGTGTGAATTTCCAAAAAAACAATATATAAGTATGTTTATCCGTTGTTTAGTACCCTTTACTACAGGCATCACGCTTGACTAAACTTAAGCTAGATGTCTCTGTGTAAATGACAGTGGATATTTATTTATATATTTTTTCACTAGATGGCACTAAGTGCTTCTCACTTCATCGTATCGCAGTCCACTGTTGGACATAGGTCTCCCATATTTTACGCCAGATATCCCGGTCCTCCGCTTTTATCATCCAGCCTCCACCAGCAACCTTTTGCAAGTCGTCGGTCCATCGGGCCGAAGGGCGTCCTACGCTACGCTTGCCGAGGCGCGGTGCCACTTCAGAACTCGTCTGCTCCAACGGCCATCGGTTCTGCGATATATGTGACCAGCCCACTGCTATTTTAACTTGCTGATCACTAATTGCTTGACTGAGGAAAGGTGTTTTCTAAACAAGTGGTATCCATACTTAAGCGTGATACTGCTGGTCCTCTTAGGCACTTCTGGTGGGTGCCTGCGAGCGTTCGCCGCTTGTATCGCCGCCAGCTGCTGTTGTTGGCGAGCCGTTGGGGACGACAGCGGCTTGCCGCCCGACGACAACAGGTTACCGTAGATTGGACCTTAAAATTAAATTAGTAAGGTTCATTATTGAATAAGTTGTAGTAAATAAGTTGTAGTTTAGTCACTGAACATTGAGTTATGTTAGGAAAAAAAATCTTGAGAAGTAACAGAATTTGTTGAGGGGTACAATGGGTAAATCCACAGATTTCCCAATACAGGAGATGGGGCAAGCCGCGTTTTTAAGTGTGACAAATGTAAGCTCAACGAGCATACACTGGCTGCCAGTTTACGCTCTGTGAGACGAGTCAAGACGCACGAATATTAGAAGAAATTACCGTTTTTTCCCAAAATGCCATCCTGTGCAATTGTAACATGCCATCATCGCAATGAATCAGTAAATTTACCAAGAAATATAATAACTTTTCACAGGTAAGAACCGAAAAGAAATTGCGACACTGGGACTGCCTATAAACTTGGCGGCTTGTCCAGTCTAATTGTATATTCGGATGTCTGTGGGTAAATCAATAAATATTTTGTTTTTATAATACATGCCCTTAACAACGCTTACAATACAAATTTGTTAACTAAGGAACAAATTTAATTTAAACCATTTTAAATGATGAATATGGTGATAGATAATGTATGCAGACTACCCAAGACCAACCATATCAGACTTATTTTTTATTTTTTTCGACCTTTTGAAATATTGGTTAAATACCAAAATTAAATGAATAAATAAGACGACGATATACTCTAAATGAGACTGAAGGCTTGTAGTAACTAGTAACCAACTACATATATATCAGGATTAAAACATATGTATGTTGCAAATAAAAATATTACAAGTTTGCTTAACAGATATCACTTATCTATTCAAATATTTGGCCCAATAAACCACCATTTACTACTTATTTTTAACCACGACTATAAATTAATGTTGATAAATTTATAAATAAGAATCTCACCTGTATTAAGCATTTGGTGATTGTGTAGAGATTCATTGTGCGACGAGGACGTCGATATGTTTGTGACCGAGCCGCTCACAGAACAACTGCACACCTGTAATACAACACAATAGAGTTCAAATTAGCGCAACAATTTAGATACTTTCAACCATTGTTCAAACAAATTTGAGTTTAAAACTGCAAGCGATAAAGTCGTTTTTTGTTTAACGTAAACAGTTCTAACAGAGTGATTAGATTGCAATACCGAGTTTATGTAACGAATTCCAGTGCGAAATATTTGATGGTTATGATAGACGCAAATTAATTGTTATAATTACTAACATACAGTAAACCTTCCTTTTTGTTAGCACTGCTTTTTTTTCTAAGAATAGACTTGAATCGTTTCCTACGCAAGGTGGCCTGTTAGCTTAAATGCTCTTAAAAATAACTTTTATACGATCAAGCCTTTACCCGTAGAGGTAGGAGAAGGTATCCCTTTAATTAACAATATTAAATCACTTCTTTCATTTCCAACGACCCATACATAAATTTTCCTCTTCTTCATTGTCGGTAGAGTCATAAAAATAATAATAATAACAATTGACGATTCAAAAGTATTTATAAAATATTTATTTGAATAAAGATAGTTTTAGTATGTTCAATAAATTTTTGCAAAGTGCATTAAGTATTTTTACTTTTGGCACTTGTGAAGTAGTTATTGTAAAAACAATTGTTTGTTATATTTACCATATTAATAGTAGATAATAAAACGAACTACTATTCTTTTCACTTTGATGACGATAGGGTACTATTTTTATCAATATATGTTTGATGATAACAGAAAATAAATTAACAAGCGTTTTATAAAAGCATGTTCATTATCCATTGATTAGATTGCACTAAACATTATTAACATTCCATCGAATAGTTAAAATATCATTTAGTGTAAATCCAATAAACACATGGATATCTAGTATTTGCTTTCTTATTGAAACATTTTTCTTTTTATCAAAAATATAAGCACAAACAAAAAAACATAATTTTTTAAACTGAATAATATCTTCTCAAGTAAGTTTGATGTCTTTTTAAGAATACTGTCACCTATAAAACATTTTATAATTATTAAATTATCAATTGTAAAATGAACGTAGGGTTAGATGGTGCATAAGCTCGACTGCGTGGATACTTAACCTATTTCTACTGTGATAATAGGTATGCTTTTAGTTAGTTACATAGATGTATTTTTTTATAAAATATCACCTTTTTTTGACTTTGACATAGCGAAACTGCTATGTATCGGTTTTTAAGAGATTCTTCTAGTTTCCAATTAAGAGGTATTTTTTTTACATTTTACATTGTCTAGGTGTTTGGTTTTTACTTTTAGTTCTCACAGACATCTGGAAAATGTCTAGCGCTGATAACTTTCTACTTAACATCTATGCAACAAGCCTAAGTGCTCGTACACAAACCTCGGCTTTAGATACCTAGTAAAACGTTTGGAAGAAAATCGAACCGGTATAGTAAAGTTTAATAACCCAGTAAAACGTTTGGGAGAAAGTCGACCCGGTACGTGAGGATACCGCGAATAAGGACTTGTAAAACCCACACAAGATCCCAACGATGACCTTCTGCCGGCTGGAATTCATCCATCAAGACACCACAAAACCGATTTCTTTAAAAACTTTTTAAAATCCGAACATACTTTATAAGTCATCACAGTCCTCCCCAACTGCGGCCACAGTGCGATCCGTCTCCTCTTCAGGCTAACACTTTTGCTCTTCAAAACACTCCTTAAAGCGTATTTATAATCCACCATATTGTCATTAAAAAACTACAAGAATAACTATAGACGATTCAGAAGTCTCTGTAAAACATATATATTAATAAAGATATTTTGAGTTAATTTGTCAGTACCGAGACGTCACAACGTGTCGAGTTCCTCACTAAGACTGATACATTACTGATAACGGCTTACGGAGATTTTGCATGTGATAAGTGTGTGTAATTAACTGAAATTCTTTGACGTCAGTGTGTGTTTAGTGACTTTCTTTTTCTGTTGCCTTCAGGGATTATTTCATAACACATAAATATGCCAACTTTGTAATACTACGTTCTTACATAACCAACAGTACAGTATGCCTGATAATGATTGTTTATAATATCACTTTGGCAGGAATGACTTAAATTATCACCTACTTGAAAAGAAAAATGTTTAAAGCTTTAAAGCAAAAAGCCGAAGCAGTTCCCTTTCATCAAAAAGTTTGCGAACATAACCTAATACTTATTGGTAACGTCATAACAGTTAATTTTTTAAACCAAATTTTTAATCAGGCGACAGTTAGGCCGCTTCATCCATCAGGAAGGTTGGCTGTTTATATGCAACCATTTTTATCAAGATTGCAATGTCACCACCCATAGACACCAGTAACTCCAAAAGAGCATCTCCATACTAGCTAAGAGTGCATTGCCAACCTTATCACTTAGAACGCCGGGAATCCAGACACATAGAAAACCTATTGTGTCTAGCGCCTAAGGCGTCATTGGCAGTCAAAGGGTTAAAAAAGGAATAAGAAAATATTTTAGCCCTCTGGGAACAACTCTACTCACTCGGCGAAACTAAACACCAAACGTTGTGTCCAGCAGGTTTTCTGTACCGAGGTGGACTCCGGTCGAACCGGCCCGGCCCTATCGTGCTCAAGCATGGATCGTGCCGGACAAAATAGACTACGAGCAAAGGTAAAGTGTGTTTGGGCCCTGACGCCCGTGTTGAGCCTCTAAGAATCTTGATATCCACCTGCCATCTTGCTTTCAGAAAAGCTGAGCAATGATTCTTTTGTATGACTGCGACAAACAAACTCGAGATTGCTTCCACTTCCATATTATTTTGTGTGATACGTGCTCACGTGTTTTGCTGTATATGTGTTTTATTGCAATGTGTTCTTTGATGCAAATAAAAGCTTTATCTATCTATCTATGTTTACTTACCCCGCTGTCGGTATCCCCGCGATGTATTGGCGGCAGCTCGTTCGCGATCATGTGGATCTGATGAGCAGACTGCTGGACCCTAGCCATCATCGCTTCCACCTCGCTCTGGGGGTCGCTGTGCAGGTGGTTGCTGTAATCATTAAAAATATACATATGTATCGTACAATTCACGAAAAATGAACACAAATGGCGACCTTCTGCGTGAGATGGGAATGATTTTAATGATTGTGAAACAAAAGATTTCTAAAATATTGAATAATGAAATGATCGTTAACAAAACACAAAAATAGTCGCCGTCACCCACCACCGCTGCGCCAAGGGGATTCAAAAAAAAATTTAATCGCAGTGGTCAACTTTCGCGAATAGTCATCATCATCAGCTCATTAAACGTCCTCACCGAGGGGCACGAGCCTACCTCGGTTGATTAGGCCTTAGTTGTCCACGCGGGCCCAGTGCGGGTTGGATGACTTCACGCACAACCTTTGAATCAATTTCTCTTATAGCAAACTACTAACCAAAAATGTAACTAAAACTTTAATTGTAGAGTCACATATAGTGTTTACCTCATATCCATGTCATGGCGCTCCCGCAACGACATGGAGCGCATGGGCCTCGTCAGACCCAGCATCTTCTCAGCGCCCGCCGGGCTCTTCTTCATCAATGTGTTCGCGTAGATATCTGTACCTGTAAGAAGCAGTAAGTAGTTGGGTTATTTCACGAAATATTTTTCTTTTTTTATATACACGACATTAAAGGACTATTTGACTTTTTGCTGAAGTTCTCATGTAAAGTTGATTTTTTTATGAAGCTCCCAGCAATATCTTTCCTCGGTAACTCATTATCATTCTTCTGCTTTATTGCTCATAGAAAACATAAAAGCCACTCCATATATTGTTAATTTCTCGTCAAATAAATTGCTCATCATTATAACACCACATCGAAACTCCACTCACCATTGACTAGTTGACCGTGATCAGGTCCGTCCTGATGCCTCCTCGCTGTGGAGTCGGCAGCCTTTGCCATCGCCGTGATGGCGCTGAACTTCTTCAACAGCTGGCGTCTCCTGAACGCCCTCTGTATGGTGACGGCCGCTCGCCTCGCACGCAGTCCCCCGTACCGCCTCTCCAGTATCTCGACTTGCTTGTCAAGCAGATCTTGGGACATCTCATAACGACTGTTGAGGGCAACATCAGTAAGCATCAGAATACGTACATACTGTTAAAGTTGGATCAGTAAGGGTTAACAGGTTAGGAGAAATCTACCAATAGGTAGCAAAGCATTGGGTAGGGGCATGGGGTTGTTTGACAATGATATGTTATTAATTAAATTAAGTTCCGTTTTTTATAAAGATATTTGTTAGTTCAAACATTACTATATCTCATCATGAAAAAATAAGAACTTTATGTATTTTTTTTAAGTTTATTTGAAGATCAAATTAATACAATCTTAAAAGAATTAATCTTTGGATCCAAAATTGTATTATTTAGATTTCAATCTATAATTATGAATATGATCTAAATGGACTGATTTCAAAATACTTTAAACTCCGCCCAAGACTGTAACATTTAGCAGTAACGAATGACAGGAATAATAAAATAAATGTGTAGGTAAATATGGCTTCACTACAAATACAGTTAGGTGCAACCTATTTAATAATCATACCTTATAAAAATTAATAAATTGATAGCATAAGTAGAAGTCGTAAGAAGTATAAAGTTCATGTAGTTATATTAAAGCAATAGTTTTAATTTGACCGTAAGATTATCATTAAAAATAACTTGCTCAAGAACAATGCTTAAAAATACTTTTTTCTTATTATCTCTGATAATGCAAATCTCGTAGATATGAACGAGAAAAATCACCTTGTAACTACTAAAGATAATATTGAGATTTCGGACCTAATAGTTATAGATCAGAGATAAACTAAGCCAAACAATTCACGCCAAATATTTGGCCAACAATCTGAGAAAATCGAAATACAAATTAGTACATGCAGTAGATTTGTCCATTGCAACTTGGATAACTCAGCAATTAATACTGTTAAGAATGATTCAAATAAAAACTCATGCTCAATTTTTCAGTATTTGTTCAGAAAACTCGGAATGTTAAAGTCTATTCTTAGCTTAGTTAAGATTTTATTTAAGAAAAAAAAAACAAAGGTACGAAGAAAATGCATGTGTCGTCAAAATGTCACTAATTCTTGAATACAAGATTAATTTCTTTTCGTCGTTATAAAATGCAGTATAAATGTCGCTACATCAATCTTTTACATAAGATTATATGACGGCTTGTAAAAATATACATCTTAGAACATATGTAGAATATACAACAAATTCAAATAAAATATACTCAAGACAGTCCGGACTAAAAAAAACAATAGCGCGATTTAAGATGACTATAGCGCCATATGTTAAATCTTATACATATATAATTATAAACATTATAGTGAGGTTATGCTGTTTCTTAAATTCCCATATTTTTACTCTTCTACTACAGTCAAATGTGCGCGTAAAAATCTGTTTATCTCTCTACTATAACATACAAGTGATAGAGACGTCAATATTTACTCAACCCCTCAACAGAAACATGTAAACCCTATGACATTTTATACCGACACGTCGCATGAAGTTTATCTTCGGCTTGCAGTATGAGTTTCAGACGCCTGAGACAAATGACAATCGAAACTAAACGTAATGTATGTAAAGCTAAAAGGCTCTTATAAACAGTACCTAGTAAGTCACTAAGTCACGTCAGTAATGGCTTTATTACACGTTAACCTATTAATCGTCAGGATTCCAGACACAATAGATATCCATTGTGTCTGGAATATATGCAACTGCAGCGGTTAAAGAGTTGGCAAAATATGAGCGGGTTATTAAGGATACTAGTTCAATTATTGGGACCCAAACCAAAATTAAGTGCTAGTGGTACATTCTGCCTAGTGGCGAATGAGTGGTCCTGATAACACGTATTTGACCAGAAGCACTCAGAGATGCGATAAGAATCCTCCTAAAAAAAAGATGGAATATGGACGAATGGATCGATGGACGAATGGATTGATAGACTCTGTATTGAGTCGTCTAGCTACTAAGTACCACCGTACTGACAGATATCCTCCCGTGAAATAATAATGTTATGCTCTTGATGAGAGCACTTTAGCAACTGAGATTACCTAGTTTAAGGCCCGTATTTTACAACAAGACTCAACGTTGATCTTTACTTAAGAGTTAGAAAGGGATAGCGCTATATACGAGCCATAGCGGCATCCTTTTCGAACTCGTAAAACTTAGTTGAGACTCATTCTAGAAAAGCCTTAGAGACCTAACATTTGTCCTCTCGAATGACAGACGCAGAGTTGGTGGACTATAATTAACATAAACTATTGGTTTCCTTTACCACTACATCATGGGCAGGTCTATCACGTGCCATCGCGAAAACGAACTGGCTGCTTCGTTAATAACATAATAATGAAAGGCTTTTGTCTATGCGTGTTACAACTACTGAATAGTCTATAGAATCGCACTAAAATCGATTGTCATTTGTCTAGGCATTAAGGACAGTTAGATGTTATCTAGGTATCGAAGGGAACACATGACAGGCATTCCTAGGGAGGACATACCCTCGCGTCAACTTGCCCCTTTTTTGAGACAATGACGTTGGTTTTTGAGTAATCCCCGACGACCCCATCATAGACACGTCTGTTCCACGCCTACGGAAGAATTAAACATACAACACACTTCATATATTTATTCACTCACCTCAATAAATACATATGATTAGGTATTTTGATGTAAATAAAACATTTAATAAAAAGGTACTACATTATTATTATTCTGAAACATATAACATAAACATTGATACTAACCACATATAATTGATATCACGATACTTACATTTACTTATTTAATTTAAAACTCCTACAAATTTACAAGTTGTAGCAGTTTTATTGTAGCGTTAAAACCTAAACCAATTTAATATCAAAATAGTTGAGAACTAAGAATTCAATGGCAATGATTTATTTATTATTATTAATGACTTCTCTTTTATTTTTTTTAACCTTAACCAATTTATTTATTCCATTCATAATATTAAATTTCTGTTTGTTCATTTACAATACACATTATGAAAGTGTAGTGAAGTAACATACTTAAATAAATGTGTTATTTCAATTGAGGAAAACTGGAGTTGTCTTTTTTAAACACTTAAGTAAAGTCATTAGGATTAGTTGTCCAAACCCTATTAAGAGTCAAGTGTTTAAGATATTTGATGAAAGGAACATACATTTGTTAGTAATTCATACTCGAAATCAATTTCAAAAGGCGCTAAAATTTTCAGCTTTCTTACATCGCAATCACAATAACTTTACTAATGAGAAGATAATTTTCAACCGAATAAAAGTTGACTTGAAAATAGAATCGAATATTACATTTTTCACGTTGCCAGTATTGCACTGCCGAAATACTATAATAAATAATTGTACCACATCCACTGACCTGTTTGTATGAACAGCCATGCCAAAACCCTCCGGTGGCGCGGCGATGTACATCGGCTGGGATTGTTCCTGCGCGCCCGCGCACAGTCCCGCGCCCGTCGACGCATTCGACGCGGACGAGCATGACGAATTGGAATGGTTCAATGCTGCCAATGTGCAAAATAACAATGGTTAATACAAAAAAAAAATTTTTTTTTAAATAACTACTGCTGTAGGCCAATAGTCTTTACAGGTTCTCCGGGAGAATGGCGAGCGCAAATGGCTTTCAGCCTTAGAAAATACGGTATCTTTCTAATACACTCATCCATCTGCACATATAAATATCTATTTCTATAAGGTATGTATGTAGTGTGCATTTTTTTACGTACACTTGTCTACCCCAAATCATATCTGTCTATATTCTCCATCCAAAGGTTGCCTGGAAGAGATTGCCATATGCAATAACGCCGCCCATTGTACTTTCTTTTATTATTACTATATAGTATTGTATACTTTTAGTGTACAATAAATAATTAAATAAATAAAGTAGATTTTATATTGCGGTTACTGAACAATGGCTAAACACCACTTCCACACTTTTTTGTAAACACACACAATATTAATTCATTTAGGTAACTAACAGTGACAAATAGGATAGTTTCAAATAGGTGATAATGCACAGTATTACAAAATTTGACATCAGCACAGATTACCACAATGTAGCAATCTCAGTTCACCCACGGTTCCAATAATTTAACTTCAGACGTATATCTTATTTCTTAATATACCTATCCGGCTAACAACCATATAGGCGTAATGTCAAGGCTAATGTCCTATATGTTTAGAAACTGACCAGACAGTAATAAATAAAAACTCGACAGTATTATTTCAAAATATGGTTATAAATAATAATAAATATCCACTGACATCCACACAGCGCCGTCTAGTCCCAAACTAAGCAGTTAGACTGGAATGTGGATACTAAACAACGGATCAACATTTTTATATGCAGCATCAGCTCATTAAACGTCCCCACCGAGGGGCACGAGCCTACCCGTATAGGGTGATTAGGCCTTAGTCGTACGCGGGCTCGGTGCGGGTAGGACGACTTCACGCACAACCTTTGAATCTCTTCGCAGGCGTACGCAGACTTCCTCACGATGTTTTGCTTCACCGTAAAAGCGTCGGATAGCGTTCATATAATTTGGAAAATTCGAAAAGATATTGGTACGTGTCGGGATTTGAACCCGCACGCTCCAGATCGTGAGGCAACAGTTCTAAGACTAAGGCTTATACAACCTAAATGGTAGGCTCGTGCCCCTCGGTGGGACGTATAATGAGCTGATAATGATGTATCTTCCTTGGCTTTTTGGCCAATTAACTACGTTTTTTAATTTCCTTCAGCATTGCTTACCAGGCAAAGGGCGGTGCACCGCAGTGACATATCGGTTGCCCTCCATGTAACCCCGGTCGGGCTCCGTATGCCCATGGTGGCTGTGGATCGAGTGCTGATGCGTGTAGAACCCGTCAGGGGGGTGAAGGGCCACCCCGCCACCCGACTCCTCCTCGTCCACTTTCTGGGAGAAGCTGTGGACAATGAGACAAAGTTCTGTTAGTTATTTTGTATGCTTGGGTTTAATGATTCTCCTAGAAAATACATTACTTAATTATTAATGACTTCATTTAGGTACTATTGACATAAATAAAATAGGAATGATTAAACAAATTTTGATCAGATACCAATAATATGTTAATAATAATAATAAAGACTATTTCCTGTAAAAAAAAAGAAGTAAAAAAAGGTGGTGGATATCTTTTGTTGTTCGTATGTTATAATAAAAATAACATTAAATCTATCTTAAAATTGTTTTTCAAGTCAAAGCATTTTTTTAAATGAAAAACATGGTTCCGAAAAGTACCAGGAGACAATACGTATTTAAGAGGTAAGAATTTGAGAATGAAATAGTTGCGGAGGATAATAAGATGAAATTAATTTTAAGATTATATTGTATGGTCTACTATATTTGGGGGTCCAGTGAACAAGTATTATTTTGGGGGACCGAAGGGACAAGAGTAGATTAAACGTAAAAAAATATTAATAGTTTTTTCCATCACACGTTATTAATTTAAACACGATTAAATGAATCTAAAATCAAGCGTATCCAACAAAGGGCACTATATTCCGCCCTTGAAAACGTTATAAACATACCTACAATACAAATAACTAACGATCGATCGCCTGCACATATCCCACCCACGCGCTGGATTTTACAAGCAATATGCATACAAAAGCAGGTGCCAACAAAAGCGCTTTGATCGGACCATATAAAGTTTTAACCAGCTATGAAGCGACAACACCCACTTGGAGCACCTGTTTATCTATTATGTACCTATCTCTTACATGTAAATAAAATTGGAGTGTCTGTTTTTAATATTGAAATATTTATTTTCTTCAAGCATAAGATTATTTATGCGGTACATATGCCAAAATAGCAATTTTTAATATTTTTGACTGTCTGTCTGTTTGTTCCGGGAAATCTCTGTTACGGCTCGACAGATTTGAACGGGTTTATTTTTTGGAAGGTAACTGATGTAATAAGGAAATCCATAGACTTCTTTTATTTTCCTAGGAAAATAAAGCAATGTATTATGGCGCTTTTACTGCGGGAGAATATAATCTTATTACGCAACAAATACCACGGGGAACAGCTAGTAAGAACTTAAAATGTGTCCATGTGTTTTAAACAACTAAAAATATATGTGTGTGTGTGTGTGTATGTGTGTTTTAAGCCTGCCTAAGGAATTCTGCGATGTGTTTTTATGTAATCAAATAATTAAATTATATTTTAAATTAAACTATTTTATTATTTACCTATTTAGAGAGATCAGTGTCAATGTGTCAAAACTATAATTGGTTTGTTTAAAATGACGAATGTAATTAAGGCTTTTTTAAAAACTGTTATAACCGGTCAAAAGATAAAAAATAAATTTAAACACAAATTATAGTACTAAAATATCGATTATCTCGAATTTTTGTTTCGATTCAATTTCCAAGTTTATTAAAAAAACATATAAAAGTACATTAACATTTAAAAGTGTTAAGCAATTATCATGAATATTTATAATACATTGGCCGTCTAAAATGTGCCTCGAAGATTCTCAGTGAACCATTCCCGTTTTCGAAATGTAAAACATTCCTCACTATCTAATTCATGTTGGCTCAGCAAAGAATCTGGGACAGTGTGCTCTCTGGTGTAAGCAGCTTAGTGTCTGACCCCATTTGCGGTTGCATAATACTTATGCAAGTTTAATTATAGTTCGAAATTACTGAACGATATTTAATGGCGTCATTACAATAGACGGGAAGGATGCGACGAATTTGAGACCAGTAAGGCAGCGTTCAAGTAATACGTAACGCAATTTTTTGGGTTGTTTAAAATTTAGTGCCGTATAAGGGCGAAAGGGGTTTTATCTAACTCAAAAATATTCTTGGCACTTTGCAACTTTCAAACCGTCAACTCTTTTCGTTTATGTTTTACTGGGTATTGGATGTCCATTAATTTTATTCAAAAACGTTACTGTGAGTGGAAGGGTTTTAAAATATATAAAAAATTGCGTTACGTAAACGCTCATTTACAATCAAAGTCATTGTTGACACAAAAAAAATTGAATAAGCATTAGTGCTTATTTCATGGCCACCCATGCCTTAATAACATAATCATGGTCATAATTATTATATACGCCGTTAAAAAAAATTCACGCGTTCATATTTTTATATAACAAGCCTGCCCATTTACTCATAAAAACGCCGCTTTCTTCGGATTAACATACAGAAATACATCACGCGCAAGTAGTGTGTTGTGTAACCAGTTCATTTATGAATGGAAAAACATTTGACCGTAAGCGACTCAGAAACGGTACGCAACAAAATACTGACTGTGGGCAATCATATAACACTAACAGCACCTGTTGCTAATATGATAATGCCTGATGCTTAATTCAAGGGGCTCGCTAGAGCGTTGAAAAATTACTGTAACATTGTACAGTCCTATACAAAAGTGATAAGAATATTTTTGTTCACAAGCATGATAAGCAAAATAAACTCGTAGAATACTTAAAAAATATGTCATTAGAAAATACGCAGAAATGCATAGTATAACAGACATATATTCCGAAACTTACAAATATTTTCAAAACTCCCTCACAATATGTGGTAAACTCAAAGTCATCAGACATACAGTCGCTGCAGTCGATCTAGACCAAACTACTTACAACGTAAACGACATAGAATCGGGAACACGTTGCGCCAAAACGCCAAACGCTGGCAAAACACCAAAACTAGGAAAAATTGCAACAAAAAACTATGGCAGTTGTAGAGCTAATGGCGTAAGGCACTCTCGAGTAAAATAAAATATACTATTACGTTGGACGTCAGTATAAATACATTTTTCCTGCTTGTTTTCGTTGCTTGCATTCATTCCTTGTATTATTACAATAAATATATCCTAGCGAATTGAATTCACTCGATATCCCCATAAATAAAATAACAAATGATACTCGTATATTGTTAGGGAAACGACGTAATCAAACATGAATAAATCATACAATTTTATTATTATAATTTATCGTATAATATGCCTACTATAATAACTTGACAAATGTCACTAGAACGCAAGACTACGACAAACTATATTAGTTTTTCTTGGGACTTGTCAAATACCAGTTAAAACAATTTACCTAAAAGCTATCAACAATTTTCTGTCACATTGATATACGAACATATTTTAGCAATAGGTCTAAATTTCTAATAACTTAATTAATTAATCAGTGATGGGCTAATTAGCATCATTGTGCCAATTTACTGACAGCCGTAGACATAACGAGTGACATCATTAGTAATAAAATATTTTTAAACAAATGTATTTTGAAATCAGTTTGCTTATGATTGTACATTTCAAGCTCAAGGCATGCGCGTGCGTTCCTTGACAATGATCACTGGCACTCAAGCGCATCTCGCGGTCACACTGACCACACATTATGAGTAGTTCATATAAAAATTACAAAAGAATGAAAAATAAAACATTTAGGTAACAGAACATATTGTGTGTAGATAAGTATAAAAAATGAACCTATGCTGTAACCTTAGATAAACAGTTAGTTTATTGTCTATCTAAGGCTGTATCAAATTCCTTATTCTGTGAGAATTCCAGAATTTTTATTTAAAATTAACTTTTACAATTACAGACTTTGGGACTTTGTAATTTACGTGAGTATTCCTGTAAAACAGAAAACGACTCCATTCCGTAGAATCCTTCAAGTCCACTTTTGGCCTGGTGATAGGAGATGACCAGGCCGACGGTGTTTCGCGTATTCCCAGAAAATGCCTATTCACCTAAAAGACACCAAGGTCTCCATAAACACAAACGCAGGAAAGGCGTTCCACTCCCTTGCGGTGCCAACCAGAAAAAACGCAGCAAATCTTCAAGTGCAAATTAAATGGAGAAACCCAAGCAATAGGGGCGAAAGAATTCCCGGTGTCTATAACTCCAGTAGTTAGAAGTTGGAATCGATTTCGTTTGTTTGTGTTTCAGTCTGTGGATAATTTTCATAAAAGATTTTTCTATTTATATATCCCTCAAAAATGACATTATTTAATGAAAACCAAGAAGACTGCATACACTTAGAAACATTAAAAATATCTGCAACGCACGATTTTATTTTCAACTATTCCCAAGGCAAACCAGATTTACCGACGTAGCCTAAGTTTTATGGACGCAACTGAAATTTTAGCAGATATTTATCGAAATCCTGCCGAGTTTCTCTCATGTTATGTCAAAATACGGGTTATTTAAGGCGGAAACTTTAGCGTAAACAACGCCGTTACTTTTAGTAATAAAGTTAAGTTTAATATTTTCAATGTCTTTAACAAATAAGAAAGAAAAAAGTGTGTTTCATGGTTTAATAAAAAAGGTTTGTCATCCTCATATCGCTCATTCCTTATTATCATTTTCTATTCTCTGCAACTAATCGCAGTCCACTGCTAGGCAAAGGTCAATCCTTTGCGCCAGATATTCCTGTCCTAGGTCCTATTTCCTAGGTCCTCCGCTGTCCTCGTAGTCTATATCACGAAATATAATTATCTGCTATTGACAAGGTCTTTGCGATTGAGTTTATTTTAAAAATACCTGTGCCCCAGTAACGCACACATACACCACAACCAGCCCCAAACTAAGCTGTCAGCCCACAGATTCACATCTAATGGTAAATCTCTGATCTCTGATATTGGAACTGAATGAACTGCAAGTAATTAACATACTTACATGTACATTCATCGTTTACTTTGTTATATTTATTTAATTAAATCTTTAGGATGACCCGTTAAAGCTAAGAAACAATTGAGCCATTGATTGTCCACTTTGATTGAAATATAAAAATATATTATATTTTCCCCCAGACAATTTGCTTCAGTCTAAAACTGTCTCTGTAAAATCTGGTTGAAACCGGATGTTGGGCACCGTCACGACGGGCCCAGAGAAAGTTCGAGAAAGACACCAATTTACCAAGTTAGCGATCCGCAAAGTTGTACACTAGCGAAATTATAGTTGTAAAATATTAAAGGAGAAATCCGGTGCTTTGTGATGACTTTCTTTGGTAAAGGTTATTGAAGCTATCTATGGGTTTCAATTATTTATAAGATACACATGCAACGCGCACATCATGATATATGATATAGAAACATAGTAACAAATATCCTATAGGTATAGACGGCAGATGATTCCAAGGCAGGGAAAACAATGTTTTAATTATAGGTACAATATTATGGTAGGAGCTTTTTTAGCTCAGACATCTCTTGGAGAACTAAAGTAAAATAACCGACATAACCTATATAGGATTATCAGGTTGAAGTGCCACTGCGCAGAGCACTTAGTGCAAAGAAACGATGACTATGAGATGGAGGGTAGAGATTGCTTTAATTGACGGGTAGCCGATGCATGTTGATTGCTAAGGATTGATCCTTATGGAAGTTATTTGGGCAGACCTTTATTCAGCTGTGAACTCTTTAGACTGTATTGATCATATTAAAGAAACCATTATATTATGCGGGGATGGCCCTATGACTTGTAGACTTGATACGTAAATAAATTAAAAATCTCGACCGTACGTGACCATGAATTCTAGCCATTGTGTTAAGAAAATAAACAATCTCGACTTCTTAATCCGATTTGCACGTTCTCGAGTCGCTTTAAATGTCAGAAGGTGGATCCACGCCTGCTGGAGAAAATATACGTCAACGAACCCAAAATAGTTGTTTGTTTATTTGACAATAGTTTATTTGACAAGTCTCGCCTGCTCAGACGCTGAATCGAAGGCATGAACTTTAATATGGAACCTTAATTTTTTTATAAAATTAGGAGACAAACCAGCATGTTGCGCCGCCTATAAACATTTGCAACGCCAGATGTCACAGGGATGCGTAGTCGGGCCCTTTCAGTAAAATACGCTCTCCTTTTGAAGTACGCTAGGTCACATCCTTCAGAAAAAGCTTCTAAATCCGAAACTTCAAAGCAGTCTAATATCGATCTATTGTTACGATCAACAATCTGCACCCTAACGAGCTTTACATTACAATGTATCAGTACTGACGCTGCAAACTGAAGCATTTTCAACTTCCACTAACGAAGTAGTATTTTCGCCCACACGGCGAAACGCATCCGAAATTCAAATTTGTTGTGTAACCGCTGTTTCCCAAGCTTTTGGTTATTTTTTACAGCTAAAATGTTTTGTTACAATGTGTTTCTATTTCAAGAGTATTTAACTGTTGGAAGTGAACTGTTTAGTGTCTTCAATCGTTTGGTAAAACCAAACTGTAAGTATATTTTTTATGAAAAATGTTACCAATAAAGAAAACGGCCCACCTGACTGTTTGTGGCGTGACTGTTGCCTATATACACGAATTTAAATGTGACGTAAAACTTTTAAAAGGGTAACTTCATAATTCCAAATGAAATGTTTTCGACATCCTTCAGACTGACGGGCCAAATAGTGGCCTGGTGCTTTGAATGGAATGTGTGCTGCGGAAACCAACAAGCACAAAGGTCATGTTCCCTTAAGGCAAATTTGATCAAAATTGTTACAACAAACTATATAGTACCACACCAACAACTACTTGTAGAAACATTCACACCACAAACTTTAGAAGTCAACGAATTTTCCTGTCTCGTCGTAGCCGCTATGTCATTTAGTTTATTGGTTATCTAACGACATTGCCTACAAACCGAATTTACAATACATAAATTGTTCAACTTAATTACTTCAATATTAATATCTTTCTATGAAATTGTATTTAAATTATTGATATTGAAACAAATAACCTTGTAGTTTGAGAGCCTGTGCTCTCAACATGCATATTTGTAAGGCCGAGTTCTCAACTTGATTGGGAATACCCTGGGGATCTCGAGGATTTACAAGAGTTGAATAAGGGTCAGTACACACTGTATTATTTTCATTTACGATAACACCTATCTTCAATCTATCGCAGTCTGTCGCCAATAGGTAACCTTTGTCAGCCTTCACCGACTTCATTTTACGAAAGTCGGCGGTACATCAAACCTCCCACGCCTCACTTGCCAGAGTTCAATCTTCAATCCAGAATATGTCTGCTCTAACTAAAGGTTGCTCTGCCTCATATGTCATAAAATTTTTTTCGCATCAAGTGGACAGATAGCATTATTTTAATTGCAATCCACAACTTGAATTTCACGTTCGCATTTATGTGCGCCGTGCAAATGAGTTGTTATTGTTCTCTTAACAATAATATTCGAAATGAGAGGAGTTTTAATTGGTAAACATATATTAATTATATGGATTGTTACTTAAAAAAAATAGATAACGCGAAGAAACAGGGTTCATAACTTCATACCTTTTATGTGGTATATAAAGCGTTGTACGAATTTGTTAAGAACTTCCTTTAGAAAACCTAGAAAAAAAACTAATAAGGCCTAAGCAGTCATAACCGCTCACATATTGAACTATACAATATTTGTTTCGGATTATTAGTCCAGCCCATTACCAGATAAACTTGCTTGTCCTTCGGTCTATGACAACTTTGTCAGATTACTTAATTTCTTTACCCAGCGTATCATTTTTTTATGTGTTCATGACTATCAGAACGCTCAACTGATGGTACGTAATCTTTATGACGATGACAGAGTGGCATTCATGGAGACCAACAACTGATAGTTAATATTCTCCATCAACGCCGCATTGCGCCCGTCACCCGAGACAACAGCTGTTAGCTCTTATACACGGTAATTTTATCCTGCTATCCCGAAACACAAATGTGCATATTAACACATCTGTTTCACGAGAGACATATCTGGAACTGCAATAGTACCTACGTAGACGACTCAGTACCGAGTCTTATTATTCTTATACTTCGCAACACCTAATAGAGTCGGGTATCACAGAAGTTGCACATGAGAGATTCATTAACCGTATAGAACACAGCACATTTATCACAGCTAAATGAACACATTATCGCTAAATAACGCGAAATTTAATCCATAGCGAGCTCGTTAATTGAAATGCTGCCGTTCCTCCGAAACCGCTGATAAATATCGGGATTATGGAATTTAATAAACTACGGATATACTATAACACCGACCAATCAATTCATATTTTGACAATGTTAAAGTGTATTAAAACAAATTTCAATTTAGAATCTCATTCAAAACATATAGATGTAAGAGTGCAATATCAGTCAAGTTTTTAAATTTATCTCTTCAACCTTTTGCAGTCAACTGCTGCACATAGCATAGATCTCCCCCATATCGCGACAATTAAGGCTACTTCCCATCTCGTAAACTTCCCATTTCGTAAACCTCAAATTGTACCTATCAAAAAGTTGCGTTTGGTAAACATTCTATATTTGATACATTTATTCCCATTTCGAAAACATTTCAGTAATTGCATGTGTTAGTTCCCATTTAGTAAACTTTCTGTTGAAATGGGTAAAGACAAGTAAGTAAAATGTAACACGAAAGTAATAATAACGTTGTCATATATTTGTCATCCATCCATCACCGTGTTATTCTTCGTGTTTGGCAATAATTTATCCAGAACCTCCAGCTCATAAAATTAATCAAAGCAATAATGTATGTATTTAATATATGTTTATCTAAAGCAGAAACGAAATTGCGTACGTTCCTTTTCTTTTGCGGCATATGGTATTTTGTCACACATTAACGATTTTTGTTGATCGGGAATCTATCTCAATACTGTAAAACTTTTAAAAACTTTATCTACTTTCAATTTGACACTGACTGAACCGTACAAAAATAACAATTGTAACAAAGTTTACCAAATGGGATTAAATTTATGAAGAAATGGAATGTTTACGAAACTCAACTTGTTGATAGGTATAATTTGAGGTTTACGAAATGGGAAGTTTACCAGATGGGAAATAGCCCAATTAAGACAGTTTCACGGTAGTTGAGATATGATTTATTTAATTATTTTCTTCAAATACCGAAATTCATGCCTTTAAATCGTCACAACTTCTATTTGTTGAGACTTGTTGTATTTTGTAATGTCTTCTTATTCTAAATAAATGTTTACTTGATATGATTCATATCAGGGAAAAATTAAGACCTTAAAACCGTAGTGTAAGACAATCAAACCCTATCGGTCCATGCGCCAAACACCCAGCATAAAATTATCTGTCATATGTTATGAGTATAACATTCATAACATAACATCATAACACTTCAAGTAAATGCTCTGTAGCCAATGCACTAGTATATAAGCTGGTTTTAGTTGCAATCTCTAATCTCTTAGTCAGATCTAAATTCAATATTGTGCAGAATACTGTCGTGGATTTCACTTCATACGCTTCACGTATATCTCACCTATTAGATCAAGATTTAGTTTGATGTATCTATCTTAATGGTTATTCTAGACATAAACTAATCGATACTTTATTGTTTCTATCTTACATTAAATGATCAAACTAAGTTAAAACTAATAAGTCTCAACCCGTTGCAACTAGTGAGCTAGTTGTTGTAAAATGATCCTTAGTGCTGTAAAGATCCTGAACCAACTACTCGCGGGAGCCCTTACTTGATTTTATTTGTCAAATGGAGTGGTACATCTGGCTGCATTGTAGGTCGAGAGGGGCGGACCCTCCATTCAACTGCAAAGAGTTGATTAATGCGCCTGAATGCACCCCGCCCGCTGCAGAAGCGACCTACTTCGCTGGCTCAGTGCAAAAATTGTCGGTTATTAAAACCGGGTGAAGTCGGCATTAGCGAAAAATACCACTTCACTTTTTGCCGTGGCCGGAGATTTGAATACCTGTGTTGCAAGTGAAATATCACCGCACCTTGAATGGGCCACTGAGTAACTCTGAGGCTATTTGCATTGAGCTGTGAGTTCTCAAAGGGGCACAGGCTGTGTCCGCTGAGATTAGTTGTCGAGGTCCTTTTACTACGAGATTTCGCTTTTTCACTTACAACTGGGTTTCCATTGCTGCGTTATTTCCGATTCAACCAAAGAGTGCCTTGCTCTTATTAAAAATTCAGAGGAGGAACTTGACTATCCTGCGGGAAGTAATTGGGAATGGAGTTGGTGACAATTTGCTGGTACGACATTTTGATTGCAATTTTATTTGAGGACAGTAGGTAACTACGCTTGACATTTGCGCAAAGTCGGATTACAATAAATAGCAAACACAAAAACCTACAACAAAAAAGGTCTTTGTATGCAAATTGTTAGTTTGTAAGCGTGTCATCTCAAGCAATTAGACAAAGCAATGTAAAGTTTTTATATTTTGTTTCCATCAGGGATAGAAGATATAATCCAACAGTGGACTGTGCAGCTGATAAGGTTCTAATTTTAATATTCAACCCAAACTATGATATTTACAGTATTGGACGGTCCTTGCACTTATACTTATTATAAATGTCGAATAAGTGCAAGAACCGTCGTGGCCTCTTTCGCTGTTTGGCAGAATTTACCACGTACTTGTGATATTGGACCGTTCCCTGTATATGCTTCTTTTTTATTTCTTCGGCGTATATGAACTGATTTTGATGTTCTTTTTTTGTTGGAAAGAGGTTACTTCAGAGGCGTTTCCATTTTCGAGACCGAGACCAGAGAAATCGAAGGAAACTGTTTTTGATGTTTGTTCGCGGATATCTCCGTCGTTTATGAACCGATTTTGATGATTATTTTTTTAAGAAAAAGAGAAACCAGAGAAATGGAACTTTTAAAAATGGACTACTACTTCATTATATACTATATATTTTTAACAGTGATTATTTTTATACAAGTCACTCGAAATTGTATAAAAAATATATTTTACAAACAAGTCGGTATTTGTTCAAACTAAAAAGCAAAAATATTTTTTTTGCTAGGTAAACAGAAATGAATCAATAATTATTTTATGATTTGATGTCGATGCCAAGAGCAAAAAAATATTTAGCTTTATAATAAAAAGATAAGTTTAAAAATTGAGCGTCGGTGACTCAATGGTGTGGAACTGTGGACTGTCGCCTTCCTATCGGGAGGGCTGAGGTTCAAATCCCGACACGTACCAATGTATTTCAAAAATTTCGAAAATATATGTACGTTATCTGACGCTCTTACGGTGAACAAAAACATCGTGAGGAAACCCTTATGCACGCCTGCGAAGAGATTCGAAGGTTGTGTGTGAAGTCATCCAACCCGCACTGGGCCCGCGTGGATGACTTAGGCCTAATCACCCTATACGGGTAGGCTCGTGCCCCTCGGTGGGGACGTTTAATGAGCTAATGATGATGGAGTTTAAATACTAATTCATAGTTATGGTTTTACTTGGCATATACTTCAAAATTATAAAATAATTATTTAACCATTTCTTTTTACCTTTTATGTTTTTGAAAGTATGTTTTCCTATAAACTACTTAATTATATCTATTAAAATCGTATACAGCTCACCTGAATGATATTTAAAGTGTCTTGCAGTTAAAATAAGGTTCTGCAAAACTGCCCATATTCCTTGTTCAGGCAAACTCGCCGTATAAAAACCCATACACGAAAACATTCGGTTAATTGGCGTAGTTCCAACTACTTAGCCTTTTGCTAGCAGCCTCACTATGTGTTCCACTCTAACGTGAGTCGATTGCAAATGAGCAAACGGGATGCAAAACACGGCCGTCTGCCCAGTTTTCCTAGGTCAAATTAAGATTTAGATCAAGTCCTATATACTGGAAGTGGAACATCTACTTTACCCAGGTCCGCATTTGTACGCAATTAATGTCACATTATGTGAACAGACCTAGAATGGTTTACCTAATTTAGGTTTCGCCTAATCCATACCAAATTGCATTCAGAGAAAAGTATTATATTTTTGTATAAATGTATTCCTTATAAATGTATTATTATACTTCTAGTAAAACGTATAGCCGAATATACAGGCGACAGGCGAGTAGGTGCCTTTCTTGGTCAACGTTTAAGTTTGACTATACAACGCGGGAATGTTGCCAGCCTTATGGGTACTATGTCACAGACTAGGGACAGTGATCTGGGACACCATTTTTACGTTTTGTAGGTTTCTTAGTTTTTAGTAGTGTACTTAAATTTATTTTAAATAATAACTCCATTCTGGTTTACATTTCTCAATTCAATTAAGTGATTATACTTCTAATACTTGTGACTACTATGAAATTACTCCATAAATCATAAATATCTTGAATGATATTTCAAACGCGAGTAAAATATTTACCTTTTACAAATAAACCGGTTTCAAACTTTAATTTTTAGTTGTATCTGACTTTATTTTATTTGCTTAAATAGCCAAGGGATTACCGCTTAATTACTATTACCTTCGTCGTTCAGGTATAAGTTCTTTTAAAACTATAAAGCCAAATTGAAATCTCCGACATGTTTTTTATTTTTCCTAAAATTGGTACAATTGTGCCTCAGACGTGTACAACCTTCGAATAAAGATCGTATTATGTAACTATAACTTTGTCATTATTATTATAAACGCGTCCGCAATTACCGGTAAATATATGAACCGCTTTTAAAATAATATCAAAAGTTTTCATGATTTCAAGAGCTTTATGGAAAATTTTACAAAGGACATTTTGTTTTGTTTCGACTAATATTCATACTGGAATTCAACGATACGTAAAAAATAAGAACACCAACAAAGGCATCCCACTTACCCGTAACCGGGCCTCTGGCAAAACCAGGATCTCGTCAGCTTGGCCGCTTCAAGAAGAACTCCGCCAAGATCACCGATCCTCATGCCAGTGCAGGAGCAACACCCATCACTGTCACCCTCACCCACTAACACCAGACGCGACTCTGACTTCGCCACTTTGATCACTTCACTTTCAACCGCACTGTACCTATGTTATCAACTGGTTTCCATCTCACTAATATTGCTAATAATGAATTTGAGATTCTCAATAATCAGACACATTCGTTTGCAGGTAAGAGTTAATTTGAAACAGATCGAACGCTTTTTTCTCGTCTGTGAAATGACAAAGACAATGAGAACCATCAACGCGACAAGGTCGTGCGACGTTGTTCCATACAATGATAGTGGTCGTTACGCACGTTGATACAAATTACAAAAAGTCGAAGCTGGTTGGCGCATTAGTGGTTGTAGGTAATGAAACGACATCGTCGCCAATAGGTATTGCTTAATTGAAAAGAAATTAGACGGTAGCGATAAGAATACTGTTGCGAAAAATTCAAATGAGTCATTGTACGAAACGTACATTTACAATTGCACATGCTAAAATATTGAAACCTAACATAAGTACAAAAGAATCGAAAATAACCCTTAGAGGCCGACAAAACTACATCACCAATATGTTCTTTCGTAAAAAGTACCTAAAGCAAACGATTCGATCGACAATTCTCCATAAAAATATCATCCAAAACTACGAGTACAATAAATTAAGAAAACACAAATGAGATGAGCTTTGTTTAAAATGACTAGCAAAAGTACCCATAAAACTCCAATAGCAGAACAACAAAAGTGGAGAAATTCAAATAATAAATTGCACACACCGATGACACAGCACCGAGCATTAAGTCCGCATTACCGCGTTATAAAAACCGGAGAGCGAAGCGATCAGTCATCCGCTCATGTTCCATTACATATTCATGAAAGACGCGATATACTGACCAAGATGCCGTTATGTATGATACACATCACCGAGTAAATAAACTAGTCGACGATAATAGAAGAAATCCATACTACATTGGAACAGTAATTTACCTAATAAATTAATTGTACTATTAAGCACAACATGAATTCAGAGTTAATAAATCCAATGTGGTTTTTATAAAAATAAAGAGTATCAACAAAATAATATGGAACAAACTGAAAAACCTCTGCTCATTTAGAGCATTTTTCCTTTAAAAGGAAAAGATAACAAACTTCAGATAAGTACAAAATAAGCAAACTAATATAATGATAATAGAAAACGCTCTCAAGTTGAAAACAACTTCCAGTTTCAAGGACCCTACAGACAAGTAACTAAAACAAGAAAGTTATGGGTTGTTTATTTAAGCCTTTTAGGACAAAGGCTCGATATTTAAACATATTAATGTATAGAATAGGCCACAATACCTAAATTTCAAATAACATCTGCTTCTAAATATTTTAACAGACGTCACACTTATAAATAAGTAAGTATGTAATATATTATTAAGTTTACATATAGTTGTAACTAAAAAAGTTATAACTTGAGGTTAATCAGATCATTTTCGTTTATTTTACTCATACATATTTCATATCATATTCGTTTGGTGAGACCATAACTCTTAAGTTTATTTTTAGAATACTTTTTATTTATTTATAGGTACCTAAACAAACAAAACGCTGATGACCCGATGTAAAGACATACCCACAAAACAACTCAATGTTTCTTCAAAATCAAATAAAATTCATGTGGCTGCACAAAATCCTAAATTATATACAGATACAAAATTCTTGATCCTTACACTTTGTGTTCACACAAAAAAAACGAATTAGGTCAAAACTATAGCTAACAGAGGCAACCATACCTTCAAAATTACAAACAAAACTAAACAATGAACACATTGTACCCAAACACCTTATACCTACCACCTCGTGTGACATAACAAGCCGGATCTGGTCGTATTCAATTTGTATCATAATCCAATACAGCCAACAGACAATGGGCCGTTCTCGACAACCCGTGTCAACGTCTACTTCAAGTAATCCCACTATAAATAACAGTTGAGACGATATTATCGACTGGATCCCCGATGACAGAAGATTGTGAAGTCAATGCCAGCAATTTGTTCGGATATTACGGTTACGTAATGTTTCTTTCTTATTTTAAAGTCGGAAGGATTAATTCTTCAAATTGGATAACTTTACTAGGGATATACATCGGAATAAATAGTGTAGTTAGTGAACACACTGGAGAGGAAGAGTAAAATTAAATACTTGAATTTAATGATTGGTTCGGGTATAAAGAGATTCATAAGAATGTATGGTGTTTGATGCAGTCGCTCTTTTTTTGTCATAAGACGAAACCAGTTTTACTTTTGGTAGTGTAAGTATTATGTTATGTCGCAGGATTCTCTTACTCGGTCACTTTCCTCGGTCAATAAAATCTTGTCTTTATATCTGGTCACATTTTCCTTTGTAAGTATAAACACAAGAAAGCGAAGTAGCCTTTCATAGATGGTGTGCAGCATTCAATTGAGTCTTAAAACTATGGATGTGTAACGAATTGTTTCTTGCTTCATTGCTTTGAACGGCCAATAAAGTTCGAAATTTATTTGATAGAACTTAAAAGTTGCTTAACTGGCTGGATTCCACTTATAAGAGCAAATGAAGGTCCATCATTAAAATCTGTTTTAATGTTATTTTCTTTATCGTGAAATAACTGATTTTTCGAAGCTAATTTGTTTTTAGGGGCTCCATTTTTTCTTTCATTATTTAATTAATTACAGACAGATCAATAAAATAGCTAAAGCTCAAGTTCTTACAGAATTTTGTAATTAGCTATCAACCTAGGATAATAAAACCGCGGTTTTAAAAATATGGTCAGCCATTACATAACTCAAAGATCTTATCATCATCTTCAGATAAATATTCTGCTCCACACAACAACATGTTTTCCTTATCCATTCGAAAATAAATCGGAATTCCCCGATTGCAACACAAATATCATCTCGAATCTCCAATCCACAGATATCTCATTCCGTGCTAAGTTTGCAAAGTGCATTGACCACAATAGCCCGCATCTTGCACTCAGTGGCCTACATAGTAGTCGCTGTTTACATTCAACAGTCGTTATATACTTTCGTTACGATTTGAAACTCCCACGTACCGCCAGATGAAATCCTGGGTCTCAATCCTACTAATATTTGACGACCCATCTGTTGTAATGGTGGAAACATTGGCTAATTTACCAAGGGTTCCGCGTTCGATCGTCATTATGTATTTCCTCCCTACGTGTTCATTCACCGTAAGAGCGTCGGATAACGTACATATAATTTTGAAAGATCGAAAATACTTTGGTAGATGGAGGGGTTTAAACCTGCACCCTCCAGATCGGATGGCAATGACCCACTGTCACTTGACGCAAAGGTAGTTATATAGTAAAATGAATTGTCTTATCGCGTAACCAATTAAAATCCTACCACAAAACAGAATAAATGAGCGCAAAATTTTATTACTGATAGAACTAAAACCCTATTACCGCATTTTAAAATTAGCGGAATTATGGCCCTGCTAAGCTGCAGAGCGATCGAGCGGAACGCGCCGTTGAAAGCGACAGTTGCGACTAACATTTGCATGCTGGAGCTTTCACAACCCACTTTTAATGCTGGCGTTGGAAATTTTATCTTCATAGGGCATCGAAGATTTTCCGGAGAAATATCACCCTTCAGCTATGAACTCGCTATGAATATACCGGACAGCGTGACTTAACATTATTCGTCGATAATTAGCAACTTATCAATACGTATTTTAGGGTCACAAAACATAATGTATGTAAACCAGTATGTTGTATGTAAACCAGTAGTAGTATGTTACTCAGTCAGGCAGTCTGTTAAGTAGTTGATTAATAGTAAAAAATAAGTTTGATTATAGAAAACAAAAAACATTAACATTCAAATGTTCTTAGGAAATTATACACAAAAACTATAAGGATAAAACAACAGACAATATAAAACCATTTAGTTTAACAACTCAAGTACGGGAAAACAACACTCACGTAACGTAACTTAATAAAGAGATGGCCTTTGTAAGTCTCTAGACAATAAAATGATTGCACCTTGACGAAAGCAAGCTGCGATTCACCAAAGCTAATGTTCCAAAGTTAAATCCTATCCGCACAAACAAACCACTTGCGGCCCATAAAGCGGATCGTATATTTTGAACGCTGTCTCGTAACATTGATGTTATTCAACAGTAATCTTAAGCTCTATTACTGTGACAATAAAAGCGAAACTTCCTGTTAAATAACATGTGTACAATCCGCAATAGAATCAAAGGAACGGTCAGAAATGTGATTGGATTAGTTCAACTTAAATTTGCTTTGTGGTTTCGATCCTGTTTAGTATTTTCATATTAGATTTAGGTTGACATTGTTTAACGTGGTTATAATAATGCATTTTTGTATTATTGTTTATAAATATAACATGTCGATTGACGTTAATGATATCTTCATTAATGATATTATGAATGGACAGAAAATTCTAGGTAAAAACAGTTACTAGATTTTCTGTTCCAAACTTTGAATAAAACAATCAATCACTCCAAAGTTATTAAGTACCGGCGATCAATGTCAAACAAAAACAAGGTGAAATATAAATTGGCGTGAAAGAAAATCGCGTGACCGTTGTACAATGTTAGGTAACCAAATGAACCACGTCCGTGGGTTTACATTAATCGGGGTGTGCAATACGGCAGTGAAAGAAGGAAGTGTCGGCAAGGTCGGATTATGTCAATTAAACATTTGAAACAAGAACCGAGCGGATCAATTATTTTGTGACACCAAACATTTCTGCGTTTTTCCTAGTTTGTTGATATGTTGTTGCAGGTCGAATCACATGTCCGAAAAGAAAGATCACGTGCTTCGAAGTGCACGTTAAGCCGTACAATCCTAAGATTGTAGCCGTGATCGATGAAAGACAACCTCATTGGGCCCGCGTGGTGGGTTACAGCCCAATCTCTCCTTAACTAAGCTGTGCGGGAAGGCCTGTGAACTCCATAGGGCTGTTATAGGCTGATGACGATCATTAAAATTTACAGTTAAATCTCAATGTCTATGAGGGTTTATATGTCAAGTATTTTTTCGGATTCACTGTTCGCTGTTGGCCGCGGATGGCCTTGATAGTTTCACCAGACAATTGGCGAGCGCAGATTGCTTTCATCCCTACAAGAAACATGACATAACTTAATAGGATGTTTTGAAAATTGCAATTTTTTGTAATCTGTTATAGAAAGAAGGTTTATTAAATTCGCGGTGGGAAAGAAAACGCTTACTAATGACAATGAAGTAACATAAAAGCATACAAACCTAAGTTTGATTATGGTGATTAAATAAATTGTAAGATCGTAGGTAACATCATTAAAAAAAATACAGTGAATTTTTGGAAGTTTATTCTAAAAACTACATTTGTTGCAGCCGAAAATTACACTAAAGCAAAAATAACATTCCTCATTAGTCATGGTAACATTCACCATACAAATTCCGAACATAAAATATTAGTTTTTACAATACCAACAAAAGATATTGCTGTAATGTTTTTCTGATAAAAAAATACACCATCAAACTAATAACAGTAACGTTAAAGAAAGTCTTACTAATAGAATGCAATCTTTCCTGAATAGAATGACCTCACTTTAGAAATAACTACGAATATTGATATGAAAATATAAACACATCCAATTTTATTATGTGAATATGTTCAATTAGATAGAATAACCAATATCAGAACATTATAAAAGCTGATCATAACCATATCGAAATACGATAAACTGTTTAAATGTTCAAGTTTGCGTACGGAACACCCGCACAGAAAACGTACTAAAAAATAATGATTTGTGTCTGTACAAAAAGGAAAAAATCAAAGATTACGTACATCACTCATGGTGCTTCTAAAAACTTGATCAACGAAATGTTTTAATAACAAACAGCAAATAATCCACCGATATATACGTCACTTCAACTATTGATGTAACGAGTATGAACGTACCCCTTTAAAACTATGACAAACCGGTCACAATGTATACGAGTTTTCGCGGTACTTACAGGGTGTAGTAAATAAGCAAACAAATTAACTGCTAGGCGAAAGGTTAAGGTACACTAAAGGTCCGCGGTCGGCCTCCGCCACCAATCACGGCTTCATGTTACATTGTGGTACAAATAAATAAAAGTGAGTGCGATTGATAAATGAGAAGCAGATGAATGTCAACTGCTAGGGATCATTCCGCGAGGAAAGTATTAGGCCATTGCTCAGCAGTGGACATTTTAGGCTGTAATGATTATAATTATGTATAGTGCAAATGAAAAAATATTTATAAGATTATTTTAAAAAAATGTGCATTTAATAAAATATGTAATGCAAATGAAAAAATTTAAGGACATAGTAAGTAGGTAAATGCAAAGACTATACTAAATTGAAAACTTGAAAGATTTTTCAGTGGTTGAATTTTTGTTTTTAACAAAGACTATTAAAATTTTGCGTTATTACACAATACAAGGGTCCGATTGAGTTGCCCTAGGTAATGAAAGGTTCATAGATATGAAATACATTTTTAGACGTCACATTCTGAATTTAAAATTGTTTGAGTATTGTCCTACAATATCGCTCAAATCCCATCGCTTGGGCGTAACGCACATGTAATCAAGCTAGCCGATACCGGCCGTGCGGAGATGTCGCCGCCTTACACAGCCATCCAATAAACCAAAATAAACCTAAGCGTTGACACAATAAAAAACTACATTTGCACCATAACCTTGCACAGTTAGAGCTCAAATGAAAAATCCAATAAAATAGATTCTACATTGGAACTGAAATTTATGGGGCGCTATAAATTTCAGCTTCATTGCGCGCTCAGTACGTTTCAGATTTGATTGGAAACGTCCCGAGTCCACCGAATTTCCCGTTTCTGAACCTTTTCCCCTGTCGATAAGACATACATTTCAAATTGGTGATTTCTTTAATATAACTGGGTTAATAAAATTTGCCCAACGTCGTTAGCAATTTTTTAATAAAACCTTTTGATGAGAGTATTTAAGGCAGTAGACAGTTGACTGTGCAAGCAATTTTGAAAAGAATCGGTACTTTGAGTTTTTGAAGACGCTGTTCTGGGTGACCGTCCTACATGCAGTCTGCCAAAAGGAGATATTTACTAAAAATTACCTTTAATAATTTAAGGGTACTAGGTGTTCCTAGATAGGTAGACCCACCTACAGATACAGAGATTATAATCCGTGAGAGTTTTCAAAGCAGTGCATTACTGAAATTATCATGATGATGATTTACATGTAAAGGAGCTGATCATAAATGTGTTGGTTCCGTAATATAAGCGAATTTACATCTCAAAATGTGTCACATACGTATTGACCGGATACTTTAAACAGTAAGATACTCAATACCCATACAGTTAAGGTATAGTATTGCATGATTTCGTTACGATGTTTGAACTGAGCAATTCGCGTATCAACCACTAAAACTGCTGGTACAATATCGTATCGCGTTGAAACCTGATCTTTATTGTAAACATAATAAAGGCGATGTTGTTCGATTTCAATGACACAGGTAAAATTGTTTAATTTTCAAGGCGAAGGCTGTGTTTGCTTTTCATTGACGGTAACAAAACGCGCACACTCTGCGCCGCAATTCTACTAATTCATTTGATATTCAATTACGATCCTTTACAATCCAAATGGAAATTTGTTATTCCGGTACAACTTGAATGTGAATGGTTTAAAATTATAATTATATAGTAGAATGAGTTGTCTTATGGAGTCTACGAATTAGATATTAAGGAGCGTCGGAGGCTCATTTGTGTGGACTGTTGCCTTTCAATCTGGTCCAGTTTCAATCCCGCCACGTACCAATCTATTTTCAAATTTTCTAAATAATATGAATGTTCATCCGACGCTCTTACTGTAAACGAAAAAAACATGGGGGAAACCTACGCAAGCCTGCGAAGAAATTTAAAGGTTAAGCTTGCAGTCGGCCAATCCGAACTTGGCTTGCGTGGACGACTAAGGCAGCGACGTCTCCAGCATTACACCCTTTACCGGTAGACATATAATGAGCTGATGAAAATTCTGTCTACGAATAAAAATCTACCATAAAACATAACAAATGAGTGAACAATTTAACTATTGAGATTCATAACTATAGGATTTCCAGCGCATTTAAAAATTAGCAGAATTGGCGCCGTGTTTGCAGGTTTTCTTTGTTTATCGGCTGCTGTTTTAGTTGACGCGCGGGGAAATTGAAAAATAAATAACACATTTGGCGCTGACATGGCACGTGATTCCGTCGAAAGTTCCCTTTTGCTGAGCCCTCAAACTGAACAAAGGTTGTGTGACTGCTCGACAATTTGATTTTCACATTAGCTCAGCGGTAACCATGTCGGGGGCCTTGGCAAAGATAATATAATACACTACGTTTTAGCCATTAGTGAGATTCTCGTTGTAGTATTTTAAAAGTTTAAATTGATTCAATTTTCGTGTACTCCAACGGCTCAGTTTGACATGAGCGCAACGTGCGTCTATTATTTATTTATTTAAAGATTCGTTTGTATTTCGATGATCCGGCGGCAAAACAACTATGTATGTACAATCCTAGTATAATTAGTGCCGTCGAATATTCGAATAATAGCTTTCCCGTATTCGAATATTCGATACGGTTTAATATACGAATATTCAATTGTAAGCTTTAGACGTGACCAGCCCACTGCCACTTCAACACATCACTTTAAAAAATATATAATTTATTAGTTTAAGTTCGTAAATGCAACACGGTACAGTGTACACCTAAATCAGGCTGAAATTGGCAAGAATAATTCTAGCAGAAAAAAAAGACTTGGTTGGAGACCAAGTCTTCCAAATATATTCTTTTGAAAACAGTTTTTTTAGGAGCACGTCTTTTTTCGTTGCTGGCTATCGCGTTTTTTCTGCTAGAATTTTTCTGTACGTTTTAGCCTCATAACACCTAATTATAGTCTTTACTTTTATGTTCTTTTACTTTAACACATAACAAATATTTTCCATAAAAACACGTTCAAAATGTCTTAAACTAATAATCGAATGCCTAATAGAAAAACCACGTTCACATCATAACTTTCGCGTGGTCTCAATGAATGCGCAATTAGCTTAATATATTACGCTTTGACACGATAATTAAGATTTCAACAAGAGATTAACGTAAACATACGCAAAGGGATATTGTATATATACAAAAAATACAATTAATGCATTTTTATATGCATTCATATATATATTTATGAAAAACATATGAAACAATTAAATCATGTATGATAGGCGCCATTCAGGTTTTAAATGAGACCCTTTGACCTATTCGTATTGATCTCATTGCATTATTAAAATGCATTCTTTGATATTCGTATGCTTCAACTATCGGTTTTTTATACATTACAGTAATTTTGTGTTTTAATTTTCAAATGTTTTTTTATTTTCATTGAAAGCGATTAAGTGTCACTAAACAATGCCAAATAGGGAAAAAAAATCCATTAAATGCCAACTCAATACCTCAACACAACCGTTAGAAAACATCCAAGTTATTGTAATAACAGTTGATTCATCACTTTCGTTGGAAGCAAGAACTAATAGATCACCACCGTGGTGGGCCATTAAAATAATTTTCGATCTAAGGCAGTAAACACATGAAAGTTGCAAGTAGAGCGAATCGCCTCTTCACGCGACACACGCGCGTGCATCAAGTGCGGTTTATATGGGACGATTCCTACTTTGTGTATATCAAAACCATCAACCTTTGTCCCAATTACACACAGGCCTCCCTTCTCAGTCAGTATACCCATAGGGCTGTTTTTCAATTTTATTCCTTCGACTATAGATATTATTTCAATCTATGGAAAATCAATTAGACTTGTATATATCACAGGTTCAGGTAAAATATATTTTTTGAACAATAATAACCTCTGGATCCGTAGAGCGCCGGTGACTGTTGCCATCCAATCTAAAGAGTACAGATTCAAATCCCGCTACGTTCCAATGTCTTATCGATTTTTAAAAATTATATGTACGTTTATCCGACGCTCTTACGGTGAAGAAAAACAATCTGCGCACGCCTGTAAAGAGAATCAAAGTTGTACGTGAAGTTGGCCAATACACACTGGGCTCGCCTGGACGAGTAAGGCCTATACACCCTATAAGGGTAGGGTGCCCGCTAAGTAGGGACGTTTAATGAACTAATGATGATTAACCTTTAACACATTATAATACAACCATCGTTCTCTCATCGCATTAGGAACACTCAATCATAGGTCTTAAAACTGCACAAAGCGGTCCAATTCAAGAAATGCAACTAATCGTGGCGTGTAAAAGCACCTCACCGGCGCACGCGCATAGAAAACGTGCTCAGTAATCAACTAATCATGGAATGGCGTCAAACATGGCGGAATATTGCTATGGCAATTACGATTAGGATACAATGATTGTTGCAACTAAGACTTTGTTTAAACACATTAAAATGTAAACGGTGAAAACCATTAGTAATAATATATGTGCTCTACATTTAGTATAAAACATGAAGAAAATTCCTTTTGACGGTCATCTTGCCCGATGAAAAACAACGACGTTTACTTAGTTAAAAACCATTGAAGTCTTGATTTTTAAGTTCCCAGATTACTTATACTTCTCCTAAATCACAGACTCCGCCAGTGGAGATCCCACAGCTTCCCTTTACAGGTATTTAAAATCATTTAATAATTGAAACGTCTTCACGTATTTCATGACCTAATGGCAATCTAGAATATTCCGACGCTCTCACGATTAAGGAACACATCTTGGGGAAACCTGCGCACGCCTACGAAGAAATTCAAAGGCTGCGCGTGAAGTCAGCCAATCTGCACTAGGCCCGCGTGGACGACTAAGCCTATACACCCTATACGGGTAGGCTCGTGCCTCTCGGTAAGGACGTATAATGAGCTGATGATGATAATGACGATGAATGTAGAATAAATTCCTAAGCAATTAATAATCTTTTGAGTTCGATTGAAATCGTTTGTTTATGTACCAATTCAATGATAATCTAGCTTTCTATTATCTTATCTATGAAATATATTTATAGAATGTTGTTGATTCTGATATGCTGGATAAAAGTGCATTATCAACTTATCGAGGTACCAGATCAGTGCACGTCCTTTATTATGGAAATATTTTGCTAAATTATGATGAATGAAGTAACCAGACCCACAGACAGTATGGGGTACCTACGCTGTAAAAAATACCTCAATGTCCAGAGCTATTCAGACGGTACTAATCTTAATTTAAGCAAGGAGTTAGTATATACTATATGTATATATTAAAATAACGAAAATCTCGCAATGCTGCGTGCTTATCGTGCACTGACTTTTGCCTAATGATTGTCCGGTGACGCTGTAAAGGCCATCTGCGGAAAAGAGCAGGAGTCAGTTAAAAAAAACTGGCCTTTACCCACGGCTTCGCTCGCGTTATGTCTTATTTTTCATCCCCTACTTCATCCAGGTAGGAGTGGATTTTATCAAAATTCTTTCTTAGAGGATACCTACGTCATACCATCTACCTGAATGACTTATTTCAGCCCGATCCATCCAGTGGTTTAGGCTGTACGTTGATAAATCACTATGTCAGTCAGTCACTTTTGAGTGATATACATTTAGATTCCGAGGAATGGATAAACCTATTAATCGTTAAACCTTCCGATAACCGAACATAGCTATAGTTGGTTTAACCTTTGTGGTCGTAAGCCGTACGGTCAGGTCGAGCCCTTATAGGTACTGGATATAATATCAAATAAATATTTACCTTATTCCTGTTACTATAACACGGTATCAGTTACTTGTCAGCTGTCTTATCTTGTGATAATAAAATTAATACATCTGTTGATTTGTTACTAGATATCAGTGACTGATACAAATGACGTACATTATAATTAACTAGTGATAATAGTACTTTAGGGACATATTTTACGGAACGAGTATATTACGCCTGCCGTTTTAATAATTACCTAATTTTTCGACAGATTGTGTGATGATGAATGAGATGGTTGACGAATTGAACAACTATGTTTCACGATTCGATTCCCGGTTCCGAACCTGGTCACCCATACGATGCGATACTTACATATTTCATAAAACTGATGATATAATGCATCGGTAAGTTCTTAGTTCGATTACACTATACAACCAGGACGGACCAGAATCCAATGATATTCAGTATATATAAAGGTAGATACGCCATCCGTGCCTCAAAAATGAACCGCCGAAGAGAGTACAGTTTGTACTCTTTTGTTTAGAGAAATGTACGCTCATTCGAAATATGTGTATGTGTACTGTCACTGCATTCGGAACACTTTTTTGATTGTTTTGTGAGCATATCACGAATCTATACTCTTTTACATCATTGCCAGAATCAAATAAAATGGACATAATTGATAGACCACGTCTACGAATAAAACACGCATACACCGGACCATTAAAAGAGATTCATGGCATTAACTACGACCGCCTTTATGTAACTGTTTCCCTCACGCAACAGACATCAAATGATTTTAATGTCTTAATTTTGCAATCGCAATTATCTCGAGACATTTTATTATTGCGGCTTGCAATACGATTGCAAGCGAATCGTTAATAATTACCAAACGTACATCGCAAAATGCTCACTTCCCCATGTTTCTTTTTCACTCTCCTATGATTTAAGGTTGGCAACGCTATTTCATTAGAAAAACGATTGTCCATAGGTGACGATATTACTTTTTTTCATTTACCTTCTATAGGCCGACATTTGACCGCCATCTCACCTGATGGTACGTGATGATGCGACCGAGGATGGATCATGCCTGCCTTGAAACAGACTATCATCATCAGGAAAATTGTTGACTAGTTTTCCTACCTATGAAATAAAAGGAAAAATCCGACAATCAGATTCTTCTCTTTTGTTATTATCTTGTGTTTTCTTGCCATAATTTAATTCTTTATTGCGTGTGGGCCAGTCGAGTCTTTCACCTCGATTTTGAAGCGAATATTACAAAATGTTGCTCAGAAAAATTGTATACAAATTCACTTTTGAAGACTATGCACGCTTTTATGACACTATTTTAAATCCAATATGGCAGGATTTTCAAGATGGCGGACCAGTTATTTCACTTTTCATTACTGCCTGTCGTTCGGCATTTTTGAACCTCGTTTTGAATACAACGCAACGGCTTAAAGTAAAATTTTCCTTAAGCTACTAAGAGAAATAAGGCTGAAACTGGCAGAAAATTGTAGCAGAAAAAATGCGATGGTCAGGGGCGAATAAAAGACTTGGGTACAAAAAAAGGCTGTTTTCATTTATAACCTTTGACTGCAACGTGAAAATATTTCAAATAATTTTGAAAATATTTTATTGAAAACAGGGACCAAGTCCTTTTTCGTTCCTGACCATCGCGTTTTTTCTACTAGAATTTTCAGCCCGCTTCAGCCTCATTAAAGAACAGTGCATAACAATATTTATGCTCCTCTAAGTAGACCTCAATTTTACCTATTTCGACCGTCATTTTTAAAGAACCTTCTTGATATATCATGTTTTTTTAAATATTAAATTATTGTATTATGCTCAAAGGGATCGAGCCCAGATCCCATGGTGTAGTTATTTACATCATCAGCAATACACCTCGTGGGTTGTTTATATTTTATATCCTATCGATTTGTATTAATAAGGGTTAATCATCATAGTCCACAGATGGCATCAAACCGACACTGACCATCTGAGGCGTGTTGATTAGTAAACACCGCTTGAATCACGGTCACGGCTGGAGTCAAGTCACGTGCGTCGATCAGCACTGTCGTCACGTTAGTTCCGAGACCTAATTTAGTACCTGCCATATGGTGTTCTTATGAAAGTTAGGTACTATACATTTTGACGATATGTATCGATATAGACGTCGACTATTACATTAAGGGTTCTGGTTCGATCCCAGACCAGTAAAATGTTTGTTGGCACGAATATGTGCAGTGTTTTCTATGTATATATTACGTATTTATTTTGGGGTAAGTATCGTAGGACCTTCGGACCGATGACTTGTGAACGGTCACCGGTGAGGCTGGATGGGAAAGCGGACGACCGCGACGACGATACTTGGCGCAAAATGGAGGAGACCTATGTATAGAAGCGGACTGCAACAGTTTCAAGATATTCAGTTCAGTTTTCAGTTTATTCAGTTTCAGTTTAGGCCTGAGGAAAGCACTTATGAAAGTCAATTGAAGCTACCACCAATTCGGAATACACCTTAAACTGAAAGGAATATATATTTATTTATTAACGAAAAAGTTATAGAGGAGTCTAATCTTCTTACTTCCAGCTATATGTTAGTATCTTTTATGTGAGACTTAAACCTACTCGTAATTCCAAACCACTGCTCGATATAATAACCTTCCCTAGTCTACACTGTGGTAGATTGAAGGCCTGATATTTTAATGAAAATACGTCTCTACAAATTTGTAGTAACACATATCGAAAAAGACTCAAAATTAGGTACAATAGAAAAATAGAATTCTATGCATTCAAAGTTATGCTGGTACACATTTCGGCGGTTCTATTTTATTATTGACCTTTCAAAACCAATATTTTTTACACAACAACAATAGTGCTTCCCTATTTTTTGCCTAGAATCCAGTCATCACTAGTTAAATAAATAAATAACGAAGAATTCATTAAACTATTCTAGGCCAATGTCCGAGTCCATTCTGACATCAGTTACAAAACGATTGTTTGGCGTTAAGTCTTATAGTCTTCCAGCCTAACAATGGACCAGATAATAATCTTACCCAATAAATAAGCAATGTTGCCTCACTGCCCAAACTGGCACAAGATATTAATCAGTACCAACTTACAGAAATTCGAGACTTGCATCTTTACACTGAGTGACCTTTTCACACGTATTACTTATTGCAGTATTGTTTACGTGTTATCCGAACAAATTGGATTGCGACCACAGATGTCGTTCTTCAATTAAAAGGTGGGTGGGATGGGAACTTACAAATGTATTTTTAGTGAATCATCATTGCTGCTTTTTATTTACTGTATTTTGCCTTTACCAACGCATGGGCATTGCTTAATTCGATATTTAGGTTTCCTACATTTGAATAGTTCTAAGACTGATTTTACAATGACACTTTCCCCGAAAATGTTGTAAATAAGCACATTTATTGTGGTGTTTCTCATTCAACAATGATTCCCAGGAACCCAGGATAGGTTTTATAAAAAAATATTTATACGATTACATAACATACATAAAAAACATTCAAACTACCAATCACACTAAATCCAAAAATTAAATGTTACAGTTAGCCACATCTAACAGCGACTATGCGCTTGCGCAAGTACCAAAGTGTCTATTAAATTTAGCCGCATTGTAACCGAATCGTCCATTGTTTGGTGACGTAAACTATATTGTATCGCCCGCAGATTGGGCCAGACACAACATAAGAAAGAGGGAAGTTGTAAACTTTAATTATTTCAGCTGTTACCTACACGGAAGGTGTTTGCGATACGGGCGTTAAAATGAATTACTTATTGGATTACGTCAGTTAAGATGGCAGCGTACAATTCATATTCCTAAGTAAACAGTTACCAAGCAGACAACATATCTGCTTGTTGCTTACATCGCATGAACCTACACGTGATGACAAAACTAGAACTGTAGTTTAGTGTAGGTTTATTTACTGAACATGAATGGCATGGCAAGAGACGCTACCTCCCTTCAGCATTTCCAAGAGATCCAAGAAAAGCGTTGCCGGCTTTTTAAAGAAATCAACACATTTTTTTTGGACAAAAACAGTGTGTTGATGTCGAATCTGTCCAGAAATGAACTGTAGGAGACTTCCAAGCATGGGGGTGGTAAGAATTAGGAATTCTTGCACCGTTTCAAGATCCCAAGGAATATATCAGCTGCAACTTAATATCAATTAAACCACACATTTGAGATCAGGATCTTGTAACAATGTAAACAAGTGTGGCATGTAAACAATAATACTGATTAGGCCGCACAGAAGCTGAGCAATACTCAGGACCAACAGATCAGCAAGTATGGACCCAAGGGAGTTCGCAAACAGCCAATTTGCATAGCCAACGAGCATAATGGTAAACCATTAGCGAACTCGGTGTGTTTACTTTCACATTTTAAACGGAACTTCGTTAATTGCTGAGCAACGAAAGTACAACAACCGTGTATATATTTATGTGCTTTTATAACATCAAAACTAAAATCCTATTATTAAAGTATTTGAATATTTTCTTCATGGGTTTTAATTAAGGGTTTGTAAAAAGAATGTACTAATAGTTCTTGTATTACATTTATAACATACATCCCATTTGAGATCAGATTCACTGGTATTACTGAAATCTAAGTCTAGAGTTGTGACTGCATTTCATATCAATCACCCCAAAATGCACCTATTACTAAATCAGAACTTGAAAACAGCAAAAATTGATTAGGTTAAAACATTGTCTCCAAATTAAACGTTCTTGGGAGCGCTAGATGTTGTTTAGAATCATTAAATAATAAAACATGTCATGACAAAAAAAGCAGTTATTTTTTAAGACATAAACAGCAAAATTGAAAGGAAACCAAGTCTATATACAATTTATATTATACCTGCAATATTGTGATAGGATACTCGTAGGATTATAAGGAAAATTGCTGTCATTATAATTAAATATGAATTATTGACGTACATCAAGTAATTAATATCGGCCATATTGCAGAATGTAGCAATTGAAGTTGTAAAGCACTTGAACAAACTATTTAAAATCAATGAATGCATTTTTCATTCGTGTGGCCATTGTTTTGTGCCATTTTAAATAAAATAAAAGAGTTGATAATATATATTTTACTTTATTGACCAGGAATAAAGTGTTCGTATCCCAATAATTAATGAAAATTTTATAATTAAAAAATCAATTTATTAACTTAATATTATACCATCAATAAATTAGCGGCAAAACGTTAATCGCCGAGCAAAGTACACTAATGGCTTGAAAGTAGTGCATTAAACTAACATTAGACTAACACCTGTCCCGTGCAACCATTACTTTAAATGTTAAAGAATAAACATTGCCCAGTGCGCGTGGCACGTCCGCACTCGACGAGTGGTGGAGCGAAAATAGCAGGCCATTAACCTAATTTCAGGTACACTAACGTGTAATATATTCAGGGGTTTGCGGTTGACTGTCGCGGAATAGTAACACAATTTATTCTATATACATTAACATATAGATTTACAACCAAGATCTACTTCAACAGTTTTAATACAAATGAAATTAATCTTCAGGAAATATTTACGTTTTCACAACCAACCAACTTGTTGACAAGGCATTAGCATTTAAAGTATCTAAAAATTGTTCAAAACAAATCAATGATAACAATCACCAATAAATTAACAATAACTCAAATTAGCATACGTGATCCGGCTTTAACAAAAACTTACCAAAAATATTTCAACCGAAACGATGATTTCTACACTGGCAACCTTGTCTTTAAAGCGCGGGTAGTATCTAACCGGCGCACGCGCTAGTGTAAGCGATATTTGCATCTGTTCGGAGGTAATCCGGCTTCTTAAAAATTACGAGCATATGAAAAAACCAAACAAACATATGGCGGCGAGATCAAACACAATAATAATATTTACTTGTCTTTAATATTGTCATAAGATTTAACTATATATATATATATATATATATATATAATATGTGGTTTTACGAACTCATTATGTACTAGTTTAGCGCGCGACTTTGTCCGCGAGAATAGTTACTTTGGCTAACGCTCTCTTAACCCGCTCTTCGTTTATATAGGTGGTATTAAAACTATATCTCAAAGATATTTTATTTTAATATTGAATGTGAATATGCAATTTTTTGTGAAAGTATTTATTTGGATACGGATTACTATCATATTTTATGAAAACACTTTGCAAATGATTCATTATTAAAAACAAACAAACTTTCAGCTAGTATAATATAATTATATTCTATTCTCTTTTTTCAATAGGTTGGTAGGTATTTAAAACACTATGGCAAAGCATCAAGGTTCATTTAAATAATGAAGAACTCACAAGATAATCATGCAGTGCATATGGGTCAGTAAACATTTCCAGAGACTTCTGTCATATAGCTTAAAGATATATTTGTTTTTCATAGCCTGTATTTGATAAGTATATCAAAAGAAATCTTATCTTGACAATGCATATCTGTTGACTCATATTCTATTTTTATGACTCGCTTGGATTAGTGGTTAATAACCCCAGCTGTAAGCAAGTTATGTAAATTCGAATCCCGCTAAATAAGCATATCATGGAATTGTCTAATATCTTCATAAACGGATTTTGGTTCATCTGCGACTTCTGCCAGAACGCTCCAAGTCTGTAATCTCAGCATAGTTGCAAAGAATTCAAGGATAACCTGTTAAAATGCCGCTAGAGGCATATCGACAGAACAAATTAATCGTTAAATAGAAATATGTGAATTACAGACATCAGACAGCACCTCTGAATCCTATAGGTATTAATCAATGAGCTTATTCTATTGGAAGTGGGAAAAATACTCAGTTACATCGTTATGTTCGTAAAACATACATTTTGCACTCATACCAATACAAAATACATATTTACACAAACAAATATTTGTAATGCACAGGAATTGAAGCACAACCCCGTTACTATATTACCCTATTTCGGGAATCCAGACAATCGAAAACTATTGGGTTTGGTGCTTAAAGGCCCTATAGGCATTCAAAGGTAGCAACCAAACCATCACATATGGGTGGTCAAAAGGACAAGTAAATAATTACACATGCAAATTCAAATTCAAGAAAGTCAGTGGCTTAATGGTTTGGACTGTTGCCCTCCTACCGGGAGAGCTGAGGTTCAAATCCCGCCACGTATCACTATTTTCGAATTATCTAAGTCATATGTACGTTATCCGACGCTCTTACGGTGAAAACATCGTAAGGAAACCTGCGCACGGCTGCGTAGAGATTCAAAGGTAGTGCGTAGTCGTCCAATACGCACTGGGCCCGCGTGGACGACTAGCAAGGGTTGGCTCGTGCCCCTCGGTGGGGACATTTAATGAGCTGATGATAATGATGATGCAAAATCAATTACCGCTTCTATTACAAATTGTTTGTATATCCACTCAACTGCGATGACAAGACACAATCCAAAACAATTTCTTATAAATCTAGGAAATGTTTCAACAGTCTCGGAGATAATAGAAAACAAACGATGACATAAGTGAAATCCGGCGAAATCTTGCCTAAACCGGCAACAGTTCGGATCATCCCAAGACCGGTTCGCCCATGTCCGACTCGAGGTCACGTACCGACCTCAGAGTCACGACCGATATCCGCATTATGAAAAGTTTATTGATACTGACGACCCACCCATTTGGTGTAGCGGTCGAGACGTCGACTGCTACACCAAGGGTTTCGGGTTCGATCCCCGGGCAGTACAAACATTTGTGTGCATGAACATGTCTGTTTGTAATGGTCTGGGTGTTTACTATGTATAATATGTATGTATTTACAAAAAAATGTATGTAAGTATATTAATCCGTTATTTAGTACCCACAATACAGGCTTCACGCTTAACTTGTGACTAGATGGCGCTGTGTGAGTGTCACTGGATATTTATTATACTGCTTGTTAGATGTAGATATTCAATATATTACTGAACACCCATGTGCCGAAATGGTTTGGATATCCAATACAAGACCAAATGCTCCGGATTCGATACACTTTAGTTTACACTATGCATAATATGGATTTATTTACAAAAAAGAAATATTTATAAATGTAAATATGTAACCTAAACTATGCATTTCTGTTGGGAATCGAATTCACAACTTTTGGATCAAACACGTATAATACAAAGCTTAAATCGATAGAATCCGGTGAGTTTGTGTTAATTTGACAAAAGCACGGCTGCTGCGCTCAAATAGCACTGTACAAGCTTGGAAAACCCGCTTATTGTATAGGTCGCTTTCATCTATGCGTTGTCTGCTAATAACTCAATCAAAAGAACTGTCCTAACTAGTTATTATTATTTTGATACTTTACATAACAAGTTTGTGTTAAATAATAAGCCAACGGGTTCCTTATATATGGCATTTAATTAAGTTTCCCTTTACATTAGTAAAAAAAAACCTGTAAGTGTTAAATAAAATCAAAAGTCAACAAGAGATAACCGGTACCACGACCTTGGCAAAGGTAACAGATTGACTTTTACACAGATGTAAATCCCACCAACAAGGCAGTGCATAAACCAGTTACGAATTCACGACCCGTTGAGGCCGTAATACGGCCTTACACTTAAAAAAATCCTTGTGGAGTTTTTCCTATGTAGTACTTAATTTATCAACTATAAGATAACTCTAAAAGTCTTTTATCCAAAAATAGGGAAATACACCTACAGTATTCCGATTTATTATACTAGTAGAAACTTAAAAACAGGAAACAAAAGAAACAGGTTTATGGGATTAAAAGAAAACTCCTGCAAATACTGTAATTAATTTATTCCAATCCAGTTTTAGTCAAGTCTACAATTAGCTTTCACAATCTATTTCAATGCTTTAACATCACAAAATATAACATTAACAATAACAAATTACAGTTTCCATTTCTCAACCCGGTCTAATATATTTCCCTCCAAATCACATTCTGACGTTTGTTTTTTTATAAATCTCGTTTTTGGTTTATCTTCGGCCAGTATCTGCTAATGTCAAAAACACGAATACAGAAATGGTTTTGATATGACTTAAAACTAATGAAAGATAAATTGCATTACAAAATAATGCTCACAGGATGTTTTTGCCAAATAATTCAAACAAATATATACAGTAATTTTGTTAAAAAAGATTTTTACCCGCTGGGATCTTTCACAGTTACCACCTATATTCAATATTATATCATCTTACTTACTTTAATTTTCAAATATCTCTAAAGTATTGTTTTTCGTTTCCCACAATTAAAGACGCCATCATTAGAACTTGGAAAAGAGCGCCAAAAAACAATACTAGCCTTTCATGGAATAACAAAGGAAGAATAGTCGCGAAAAAAAATCGAATCGTTCCAATTTAAATTTTGAATTTGGAACGGCCGATCGCGCACCGCCACCGCGGGTGAAAGTGAGAACTCCATCGTTCGGTGACGTAACGCGGCAAATCGGGCATTGTCCGCGTTAGTTAGTTTCGACACGATTGATAAATGGCCGTCTGGACAATTTCATACGGAACCCTTTTCATTAGACGTAATTTAATAGACAATTTGTTTTTAATGTAAATCAAGCAATTAGCCCACCTGGGGATGGGTTACAAATTTAAAATACACCCTTGAATTCTCTCAGCTGTATGCACATAGCTATAAATTTATTATACAATTCCTTAATGATAAGCAATTAGCATGATGACCAGGGATTTAAAGTGATACTTCTGATTTAAAGTGTTGAAGGAAAGTAACAACTATCAATTATTTTCAGTCAACACTGCTCTGCTACATTGAGACGACAGATCTAAAGTCTCAGAAGTGTATTATTATTTCACGGGGATCTGACACTACGATGTCTACAGTGAATACTTACTTTAGCGACTCAACATCGAGTCCATCCATTTAATATTGAGCAAAAAATATATAGCAAAAATGAAATTATCTAGATGCATTATCATTAATCACGAGGAAAATAGTTAGTGATAACATTTTATGTGTTAAATTTATAACATACAATTATTCATTTAAAATTTGACCTTAACGCGTCATTGAAGGGGTATAAAGCAAAAGCACGAGCACACTACTGTCATTATGACATGCAGCGAGCGATGTGACTATGAATGAAAATTCTGCCCAACTGACGCGATGGGCTGAATTTTGCCGCAGACACTTTTTAAGTGAGATTGTGTATCTAGTTAATTGTTCAAAGTTTAAAGGTGCAAGGATACTATTCTTACTGATTGGTCTTCAACAAACTCGTTCATTCCAGCGTCATTTTCCATAGCTCAGTATATTTGAAAATTCTTATTAAAAAGCGAATATTCCCTAGAACTCAGACCAGACGCCATTCTGATGGAACAGAAATAACGCGATCGCCTCGGATCCAATTTAGACGATGAGTCTTGCATAGTAAAATGCAGTTTGCATATAAATCATCGAGGCGACTGTCGCTGCACTTGATTACCTTAGTAATTATTAGTGTTGAAAACGTAACCCCTAAGCTACGTGCTTATTATCAGACAATGGCAAAGACAATGTGTATACTGAGAACTAATTATGATATATCTGCCATAACTAACCTAAGTTAGCTTAAATACCTAATTTAAATTAAATTATCCATTTGAAAGTCAGTAATGATTATTGACTACAGCTTATTTTTATTATTTTATAGATATATAATTAAATATAAATCAAATTGGAGTCTCTTTGTTGTAATATCAAAATAACATTTTTTTTTCTTCGTATTCATATATACGATACATACACCAAAACAACTTTTTTTGTTTGTCTGTTTGTTTTGGGTAATCCCTAAAACGGCTGGATGGATTTGTACGTTTTTGGCAGATAGCCGATGAAATAAGGAAAAACAAAGGCTAGTTTTATTACCTGGTGTAAGAGTTTAAATCGTCTTTCTACGGGTTCTGACGTGATTTTATGTCGTAAAAAAGATGTAATAAACGAGAGAAAATCTGCGCAAGACTTAAATGCCAGATGAAAGCGAGATCTGCCGTGCATCATCGGTTTTAATTTAAAATGATTATAATGTTAGTCTACCATAAAAGGTTGGATAAATTAAACATCACCATAGAAAAACATCTGAATTAAGACATGATATTAATTGAGCGTCGGTGGCTCAATGGTGTGAATTGTTATCCTATCTGTAGGGAGCAGGTTCAAATCCCGCCACACACCAATGTATTTTTAATTTCCGGAATCATATAATGTACGTTTATCTAACGCTCTTACGGTGAAGGAAGACATCGTGAGGAAACCTGTGCATGCCTGCGAGTTTCCTCAAAGGTTGTGCATGAAGTCGGCGAATCCGCACTGGGCCCGCGTGAGCTTATACACCCTTTACGGGTAGGCTCGTGCCACTCGGTGGGGACGGATTATAAGCTGTAGATAATGAATAAAAATTATTTGATTAAATCGAATGGGCATTTTTCTCTTCATATCACTTTTTTCACAGTTGTATTTATTGGTGTACCTCAACAGTCAACAGTACAATTTAAGAAAGGTGACCACAAATGGCGACCTTCTGCGCAAGATGAGGACTAGTTTTAATAATATCATTATTTAATTATTTGATTCTTAACTTTAAACCTATAGTAACATACGTTTTGGAATTCAATCCAACCTCAAAATCTTACCAAATAGCGGAAAAAGCCTTGCCAACACGTATTGGACCAGGGCATCGCCCTTTACAGTCCGAAACTCCTCAATTACGAAAGTCATTAGGGATGACCTTTATCAAATAATTGGCAAACAACTATGAAAGTATACATAACTAGCCCAAGCGTTACACAATTACCAAACAAATCATTAAACTTGTTCTCTTCGCTTGTTTATGAATACCTCAAACAATTATTGATATTATATTTTTAAATGTTTATTAAATTGCATCCCTTCCGTAATGAATAAATTGAAACTGTTTGCAGTTCATTATTTAAAAAAATATATCGTTATATTTTGAATTACGAATCGAATATGTCTCTAAATATGGCATCTTATCGTGAAATGTTATTCATTAAGTGTTATTTAACGACTGCTTTCAATTATACACCTAGAGATAAGCTGGGCATGTTACACACCTCCTTGGAGTTAAAAAGAATATTTAAATATACTTCCTATTACATTAATATCTCGTTATAACATACAACTTGGAGTCGACTTTCTATCATCGAGAATGATTATACTTTTACACCATTTTCCTCTCGTTTAAAGTTCCTATTTATATATGTAACTGTTTTCTCGGATTTCGCAGGATTTAAATAAAGATACATCTTTTTTGAAGTTAATTAATTAATAAATATTAAACATTGAGTTTATTTAGCCAAAAGAGTTGATATTCCAACGAATTACAAAAATCCATTTTCAAAATGTCCTTTCTCTTTGGTATTCTCATTTGTTTCTAGAGAAGAGTCATAACAGAACAAGGCATTAGAGTTTGTTTGCAGAGACATTTAATGTACCTTCACAGTTTTATTTCTAGAGAAGAGTCAGAACAGAACAAGGCATAGAGTTTGTTTGCAGAGACATTTAATGTACCTTCACAGTTTTACTCGTTCATACCTAGACTATGGTCCATTTTCTGAATCACAGACGTATGTGAACTGATGGCGAACATTGCACCTGCGAGTTTCAATAGGTGAACCGACAGACATCATTGAATAACTTCACAAAAACATATTTGATTTTGTGATTGTGATGTTATTAATATGGTTCAGTAATATTGAATGAACATTTTTATAAAGATGGATCAAGTATTTGTCATTATAAATATATAATTGAGTTGTATCTCTCAACCTGACAGCCTAGTGCTATTAATCTAGAAGCACTAGAAAGAAGTCCCATAATACATCAAGTGATAAATGAAACACTAGACTAAACCTTAAGTAAACACATGATAAACAGCTAACACATTAACCAACTAGTACCAGCTGTCAATATAAGTTTAGAATACTGGTAGACGCATCCTCAATTAATTAAACCTGTAAAATTCTTCCAAAAGAAACAAAACACTGCGCGCCCACCTGCGCACACGCAAGTCGCTGGATACAAAACAGGCTGGCGTAAAACATATGGTCCGGTCACCTGGCCATGCATCTTATGTTACATGCTTTATGAATTATAATTCGATGCGTTAAGGGTTCGTGTTTTAGGAAGTTACTTAAGCGCTTTTTAACCCTGTGTTATACTGATATTTAACTAGACGATGTAAATTGAGAGTGCAACATCTGAGCCGATTTGATGGAACTTTCACTGGCATATTTCTGATTTAAGGATTAAAAACACGAGTAGCTATCTAATTATGCTAGCAACCGAAGAGGCGAAATGGTCTCGAGTGGCGTCCACGTAACGGAAAACGAAGCGTAGGTCAACCCCCGACCAGATGGACCGATGACCTGGTGAAGGTGGGGGGTAGCAGATAAATATCAACTGCTACGAGTAGGTAACGGTCCGCGTGGAAAAAATAAGTAATAAAAAAAATCTAATACAAATAGTATAGCCTATTACCTAAAATATCGATTAATATTATTCCATTGCTTAAAATGCCTATAATGATCAACATTAACTTGTAATTAAAAAGTTATTTAAGCTCATTGTATATACGTTGTTGTGAATATCTTTTATCTTCAAAATACACTTAAGAAATTAATTTGAATTTAAGTATAGGTATTTATATTTACCTGGGGTATATGCGTATATTATTTAAATTTATTGCGAACTGAAAAATTAAAACTAGTGGACAATATATTACATCCTAAACACTTAATAATAAATAATAATAAATTAAATAAATTAGATGCATATTCAAAATCACTTTATCCACTTTTATTCTCATAATAAATCAGATATGTATAGAAACCCCATTTCCTGCGCAGATACGTAAATATTTAACTGAATATGTTTAAAGCCTATGGGTTATTGTATTGTTAAAGTACAAAGTAAAGTTTCATCAAAATCATCTCAGCAGTTGCGCGTGCTATAAATACGAATTTAATTTCGTTCTTTTTCACGTGACATCCAAAAACTTTGTTTTTAACTAACAAAGCGTAACCCTATTATACCATCAAATTTGTATTCGCGTGTAATTTTAACCGCTCCTCATTGTCTTCGTTCAGTTGCTTTTGAAGTTTTGAACCGTCTGAAGCCTACGTACCATGAATAATTAAGGCAGTCGTGTAACTTTTCGCCGAGTAGCTTGGACACGACTTGCATGAGACGAAACCTCGTCAAATATGGTAATTGGGTTGTGTGAAACGGGAACGACCATCACCCTTATATTTCGGACTAGGTGTTCCCCGCGGTAATGCTCGTGGAATAAGATTATATTCTCCCGCAGTTAAACATAACCCAAAAGCAGATCAAAATAAAATTAATATGTTCCTCGTGGATAATGTTGCTTTCGAATGGTGAAAGAATTTTTAAATTGATCCAGTAGTTTATGAGCCTATTCATTGCAAGCAAAGTTGTCCTCTCTCTAATATAAGTATAGATTCAGAAGTAACACACAGACATATTGTAGGAGAACGTGAATTATCTGCATGGGTAGCTCGATGTTGCCAATTTCATGCCATTTTTATTAGTTATTCTGTTAATATTGCTGTGTTCTCTGAGCCCAAAGGTGTTCACAGGCAGTCAAATTACTGGAAACAGTGATTTTCAGCAATTGTATCATGGTTGATATTTCATTATGAGAAGGACAACACGGGATTTGACATGAGAGTCAAGTTTTATAACCCCTACATACCATACACGGGTGCCGTAAGTGGATTTAAAATTTTCTCAGCAGAAAACAGATAGCAGCTATCATACACACAGAGTAACCATTTCATGTGTACATACTGATATATGCAACCCGCCTGTAATGCGTGTAGATTATGGCAGTCCAGCAATTAAGATTAAACTGGCAGAAGTCGACATACCACCAAAAATATTTTTTTTATGTGGGGGGCAAACGAGCAGACAGATCCCTGATGGGAAGTGAATACTGCCGCCCTTGGACATTTGCAACACCAAAGGAGCTACAAGGTGCGTTGCCGGCCTCTTTAATTCTGTAAAAAGTCTCGATGGAGCTGCTTGTTTATCTCTTAAAGTAATGAAATCTAGACAAAGTCGTGCTAAGTCTAAGGTTCTGCGATGTCTTTATGATTATAGTTAGTGTTGTGTGACTTGGCCGAATTAAACTAATCTCAATGTGCGATAGGGTCACCACAGCTTGTTAATGAACAATCACCACGAATGTAAGAGGCGACACTTTAGCATAACTATTCATAACAACACAGTCAGTGTAAATGACCGCTGTGTTTGTGATTTATGCCGGCACTCAAGACTTGGTAGGGTACTATGAGTAAGCCAGCAATAGAATGGCACAGCCTGTTGGTGAGGATGTCTCTCCCTTAGTTCCTTAATGACTAAATGACCTAATTCATGTAAGAAACCTTTTGTGTTTTATTTTTCTCATGTGATAGGGTGCAAACGAGCCAGCGGCTCATCTAATGGTAAATGTCACCGCTGCCCATGTACAATACAAGAGAGCACTGAAATGGGTTGCCGGCCATTTAAATGGGAATACGTTCTCTTTTTAAGGACACCAGGTCGTATCGCTGTAGAAATACCTCCAGCAGCAGCTGACTCCAAAATTTTGTCGTCCGTGATAAGAAACTACTCCAAAAACATACTGTTACTGTTAGAGGTCTTCCATTCATATAAGTGAGAATGAAATTTTGAGTTTTCTATTCATTCTTTGCATATGAAATTGATTTCTAAAGAAACATCGCAAGCAAAGCAATCTTCTAAGCATCTTCGGTTTGTACTCGACAAACCGAAACACGAGGTAATGACGTCACTCTATCAATATTGTCAGTTGCAATTGTGTTTCTAAGACCGTTCAGAATTTCCGCAAGACTTAATAATATTTACTTAGGGTTGTCGATGATTTGTAAACATTGACATTGGTTCGCTGTAATATTGCTACGAATCTTGATCTTGTATGTTCGCTTTAAAACAGTAGCTACCTTAATCGCACTTGCATTTGCCATCAAGAAGTCTGTGGTCAAATGTGGCCTAGGAAACGTTTTTGGTAACAATTTTGTACTTAACTTTTGTCTGTATAGCGATTGCAAGTAACACCAAACCTTTATCAAAGATTCATACTTGTAAGTGTGTATTACTTAATCTTTGTTTTATGGCGGAGGAAGAATAAAAGAAAGAAATATAAAGTATGAGTAAAAAAAAATGTATTTAAATATGGATTTAAGCATCATACCTCCGTTATGACGTCACAATTCATTATCACTATTGTCATAATGTAAAATCAAGTTCTAATGGCACTTACATGCAAAAAAAACAAATATAGTAAAAACCATTTCATTACGTAATCCACATAGAGATGATATTTAGGATATAAAGTGGCCGGGGTATAAAAATAATGTAATAAATGCAGTGTTAAAGAAAACCTATAGTCTATTAATAATAAGTTTCTGTTCACAATGCTCTTCTCACCCGAGATTACGGATATCTAGTCTCTAATACCCAATAATAATTATACCCTTAGTTAAATCACATTACCTAAAAGCGAAAGTTTGTAAATGATATGTTTGTTACTACGGCTGAAGCGATTTTGATCAAATTGATTATGGAGTTACAGCTAACTAATAAAAGCTAAATAATCTACAGAGCCAGCGCTCTGTAGATTAATAGATATGCTTTTACTGGGAATATTCCCGCATTAAAATCTTATACCACGGGTAACATCGCGGGCCACCGCTAGTATTGTACAATTATACAATCATATACCTACATATATTTTTCTGTAAATGTCCATGTATCGAATAAATATAAAATACAAACAATAAAATGTTAACAATGATTAAATATTTGCCAAATTCGACACATAATGTTAAACAGCGCTCTCGAACATAGTTCGTAAACCTCCTATTTACAACATTCAAGGATTTTTCCAACTGACGCATCGTGTAATGCAAATTCAATGATGTCATTCGGTAATCCTAGGCTTAGACCGGTGGTACACTATTCAAGACGGTAACTCAATACTTATATCTATGTTAACCATTAATAAAAAAATTGAAATAAGTTACCAATTTAAAACAATCTCCCTCAATTTCCACTTTCCTTAACCAGCCTTTAATTTAATTTACAGAGATTATATTATATATTGGATTGAAACACACCACGGAAACAGTAAGCTATGTCTTATTTTTCAAAACGGGGGGGGGGGGGTGATGTATTCCCTAAGAGATCCCAAATAGAACTCGCTCCGTTACACGTCGAGTGACTTTAAATTTGTGAACCAATACTGCAGTGTCCATGCCTCAGCTGAGTACATAAGTATAGGACGCATTGCTCAAAGACTTTCGTCTTTAAGCATTGCATAAATCGTCTCATTTAATAAATAATAATAAAGTTTCGCCCATTAGGAGCTTCATTAAGTAGTGTACAAATAAACCGAGATCCGTTTCCATAGCAAACTCTGCATGACAAATTCTCAACCTGCAATATCTGAATGTCTCTTGAGCGAGTATTAAAAAGAAAAACAAAAAATCTCCAAGATCTCACATTGTCAACCTTATTTTTGCAGCGGGGAAGCAGTTATGTCGCTGACAGCGCTTTGTTTAAAAAGCACAAAAGGTCAAGCCAACCGTACAGTCAGCAACGTCAGTTGTTGAGCTGCTGCATTCTTAAAATACCGCAGCGGAGAGAGAGTGAGGGAAGGGGAGAAAGATAAGCACAAGCTCTGTAGCATAAAATCAACTTATTTCACATGTATATTCTCAATAACTTATTCCAATTTTAACATAAAAGCCAAATATTAGCCAACTTGATTTATGTATCTGCCATTTAGGCACTAAACGACAGATAAAATGTTTACTAATATAAGTATAAATATATTTATTTTTGTACCATAACATGCAAAATACCGAGACCAATAAAAACAGCCATGTTTACTAGGTGTTGGACATTTGGTACTGAGTCGTCTAGGTAGTTACCACCGCAGTGCCAGATAAAGTCCCGTGAAATAGGAGTGTATTTTACTTCTGTGTAATGACATGAGGTCATAGCAGCTAGTAAAATTACCGGGTTAAGAGACCTAACAATTTCCATTGGATTTAGACTAAAATAAATGATCGTTCAGAAATTTCAATCGAAAACGTGTGTTGCTGGCTGTACCGCTAAACCCCTTTTGTTTACCGTCTAGATAAGACCTGTTGGTCGCTTACGGTCGCCATTGTTGTGGTATAATTGGAGAAGTTAGCTGGACCGGAATATTTAGGTGTATTTATTACTGAAGAATTACACGGCCATTATTGTATGGCATTACAGGAAACCGTTATCATACATTAATGTCACCGACTTACTAAAAGCTAATTTTGCTTTGGAATTATTCTATTGGTCTGGATGTTTTTTCATTGAAAAATACACAATTTTGTATTGGCAAAGAGTATATAAGTATGTTTATCCGACATTTGGGTCCCCGTATTACAAGTTTCGTGTTTAGTTTGGGGCTTGATGATCTGTGTGGATAGACACCCGATGTCTATTAATTTATTTAGGACGACTAAGAATAGCAAAACATCTCATTAACAACTACTTATCTAGCATATTGGACCGTGTTTCAACCCTTTGGACGCCAGGAATCCAGATATATAATTATCAATATGTCACACTTTTCACCAGGTAAGTGGCAATCATTTTTATTAAGAAAATATTGTGAGTGAATTAATGTCATTGATATTTATTGTAATTCTTTTTGTATAAATACATAATTATGTCGGTATACTACAGTTAAATTACTATGAAGGTATCCCAAAAATATGTTAATAACAAACCAAGTGAAGATCCCTTTATCGGAAAAGCGGCGAAAACTTATTTCACACTAAAGCCCGGTATTTACAGGTAAAACTCGGTGAAAGGGTAACAGCCCTTTCCAGTATCCTAGCTTAGGTACAGTAACAAAACGGAATGAATACCCTTAGCAAATGATATCATATCTCTATAATCCGCAAAATCTCTTTTTTTATGTTATAAATGAACAGGACGGTCGGACGCTCACCTGATGGTAAATGATACGCTGAACCATGACAGAGCGGCATTAAAAGCGACCAACAACTGATAGACAGTTATTATCCTCCATCAATGCCGCACTGCGCCCATCACCCAAAACAACAGATGTTAGGTCTCTTATAATTTTAATTTCACTTGCCACAGTGCCCGCATCCCGAAACACAAAAGTGCATAACACTCCTGTTTCACGGGACGATATCTGGCACTGCGGTGGTACCTACCTAGACGACTCAGTACCGAGTCTACCCCCTAGTAAACTAGTAGTAATACCATCTCTGTAGAATTACATATAAAACAGAATATTTAACTAAAAAACTGTAAAAAAAATATTAAGCTAAAAGCTAGCGACTTGGCAAGCGTCCTCCAAGGTTCTCCCGATCGATGTGCTTGAGAAAGGTCGCTAGAAAAAGCTGGTTGAGGAAAGCGTACGACAAACGGTGCAAAATTCGAAATACCTATGTCCAGCATTAAACTGCGATGTGTTACAGGGAGAGAAAGAATCTTATGTTTTCTGATATAATGCAAAATATAATAAGGTAATAAAGATTATCATCGTTATTATTCGCTAAAACGTCAATACACGGGTCTAATCTTAAAAACACAGATATTTTAAGATGTTAACGTCATATGTATCTTTTTATATCTTTTGTCACATATGACGCACTTCGCATGGAGAAAAAAAACTGAAAGTGCTAAAATAATAGTATACTAACGATGCCAACGCTCTAAAGTATTACTTATTATGTATGGAACAAACTAAATATATATACCTTAACTTGGATCTTTATAATTAATGCACNTCGTCCGTGATAAGAAACTACTCCAAAACATACTGTTACGTTAGAGTCTTCCATTCATATAAGTGAGAATGAAATTTTGAGTTTCTATTCATTCTTTGCATATGAAATGATTTCTAAAGAAACATCGCAAGCAAAGCAATCTTCTAAGCATCTTCGGTTTGTACTCGACAAACCGAAACACGAGGTAATGACGTCACTCTATCAATATTGTCAGTTGCAATTGTGTTTCTAAGACCGTTCAGAATTTCCGCAAGACTTAATAATATTTACTTAGGGTTGTCGATGATTTGTAAACATTGACATTGGTTCGCTGTAATATTGCTACGAATCTTGATCTTGTATGTTCGCTTTATAACAGTAGCTACCTTAATCGCACTTGCATTTGCCATCAAGAAGTCTGTGGTCAAATGTGGCCTAGGAAACGTTTTTGGTAACAATTTTGTACTTAACTTTTGTCTGTATAGCGATTGCAAGTAACACCAAACCTTTATCAAAGATTCATACTTGTAAGTGTATTACTTAATCTTTGTTTTATGGCGGAGGAAGAATAAAAGAAAGAAATATAAAGTATGAGTAAAAAAAATTGTATTTAAATATGGATTTAAGCATTATACCTCCGTTATGACGTCACAATTCATTATCACTATTGTCATAATGTAAAATCAAGTTCTAATGGCACTTACATGCAAAAAAACAAATATAGTAAAAACCATTTCATTACGTAATCCACATAGAGATGATATTTAGGATATAAAGTGGCCGGGGTATAAAAATAATGTAATAAATGCAGTGTTAAAGAAAACCTATAGTCTATTAATAATAAGTTTCTGTTCACAATGCTCTTCTCACCCGAGATTACGGATATCTAGTCTCTAATACCCAATAATAATTATACCCTTAGTTAAATCACATTACCTAAAAGCGAAAGTTTGTAAATGATATGTTTGTTACTACGGCTGAAGCGATTTTGATCAAATTGATTATGGAGTTACAGCTAACTAATAAAAGCTAAATAATCTACAGAGCCAGCGCTCTGTAGATTAATAGATATGCTTTTACTGTGGGAATATTCCCGCATTAAAATCTTATACCACGGGTAACATCGCGGGCCACCGCTAGTATTGTACAATTATACAATCATATACCTACATATATTTTTTCTGTAAATGTCCATGTATCGAATAAATATAAAATACAAACAATAAAATGTTAACAATGATTAAATATTTGCCAAATTCGACACATAATGTTAAACAGCGCTCTCGAACATAGTTCGTAAACCTCCTATTTACAACATTCAAGGATTTTTCCAACTGACGCATCGTGTAATGCAAATTCAATGATGTCATTCGGTAATCCTAGGCTTAGACCGGTGGTACACTATTCAAGACGGTAACTCAATACTTATATCTATGTTAACCATTAATAAAAAAATTGAAATAAGTTACAATTTAAAACAATCTCCCTCAATTTCCACTTTCCTTAACCAGCCTTTAATTTAATTTACAGAGATTATATTATATATTGGATTGAAACACACCACGGAAACAGTAAGCTATGTCTTATTTTCAAAACGGGGGGGGGGGGGTGATGTATTCCCTAAGAGATCCCAAATAGAACTTTGTGAACCAATACTGCAGTGTCCATGCCTCAGCTGAGTACATAAGTATAGGACGCATTGCTCAAAGACTTTCGTCTTTAAGCATTGCATAAATCGTCTCATTTAATAAATAATAATAAAGTTTCGCCCATTAGGAGCTTCATTAAGTAGTGTACAAATAAACCGAGATCCGTTTCCATAGCAAACTCTGCATGACAAATTCTCAACCTGCAATATCTGAATGTCTCTTGAGCGAGTATTAAAAAGAAAAACAAAAAATCTCCAAGATCTCACATTGTCAACCTTATTTTTGCAGCGGGGAAGCAGTTATGTCGCTGACAGCGCTTTGTTTAAAAAGCACAAAAGGTCAAGCCAACCGTACAGTCAGCAACGTCAGTTGTTGAGCGAGAGAGTGAGGGAAGGGGAGAAAGATAAGCACAAGCTCTGTAGCATAAAATCAACTTATTTCACATGTATATTCTCAATAACTTATTCCAATTTTAACATAAAAGCCAAATATTAGCCAACTTGATTTATGTATCTGCCATTTAGGCACTAAACGACAGATAAAATGTTTACTAATATAAGTATAAATATATTTATTTTTGTACCATAACATGCAAAATACCGAGACCAATAAAAACAGCCATGTTTACTAGGTGTTGGACATTTGGTACTGAGTCGTCTAGGTAGTTACCACCGCAGTGCCAGATAAAGTCCCGTGAAATAGGAGTGTATTTTACTTCTGTGTAATGACATGAGGTCATAGCAGCTAGTAAAATTACCGGGTTAAGAGACCTAACAATTTCCATTGGATTTAGACTAAAATAAATGATCGTTCAGAAATTTCAATCGAAAACGTGTGTTGCTGGCTGTACCGCTAAACCCCTTTTGTTTACCGTCTAGATAAGACCTGTTGGTCGCTTACGGTCGCCATTGTTGTGGTATAATTGGAGAAGTTAGCTGGACCGGAATATTTAGGTGTATTTATTACTGAAGAATTACACGGCCATTATTGTATGGCATTACAGGAAACCGTTATCATACATTAATGTCACCGACTTACTAAAAGCTAATTTTGCTTTGGAATTATTCTATTGGTCTGGATGTTTTTTCATTGAAAAATACACAATTTTGTATTGGCAAAGAGTATATAAGTATGTTTATCCGACATTTGGGTCCCCGTATTACAAGTTTCGTGTTTAGTTTGGGGCTTGATGACTCTGTGTGGATAGACACCCGATGTCTATTAATTTATTTAGGACGACTAAGAATAGCAAAACATCTCATTAACAACTACTTATCTAGCATATTGGACCGTAGTTTCAACCCTTTGGACGCCAGGAATCCAGATATATAATTATCAATATGTCACACTTTTCACCAGGTAAGTGGCAATCATTTTTATTAAGAAAATATTGTGAGTGAATTAATGTCATTGATATTTATTGTAATTCTTTTTGTATAAATACATAATTATGTCGGTATACTACAGTTAAATTACTATGAAGGTATCCCAAAAATATGTTAATAACAAACCAAGTGAAGATCCCTTTATCGGAAAAGCGGCGAAAACTTATTTCACACTAAAGCCCGGTATTTACAGGTAAAACTCGGTGAAAGGGTAACAGCCCTTTCCAGTATCCTAGCTTAGGTACAGTAACAAAACGGAATGAATACCCTTAGCAAATGATATCATATCTCTATAATCCGCAAAATCTCTTTTTTTATGTTATAAATGAACAGGACGGTCGGGACGCTCACCTGATGGTAAATGATACGCTGAACCATGACAGAGCGGCATTAAAAGCGACCAACAACTGATAGACAGTTATTATCCTCCATCAATGCCGCACTGCGCCCATCACCCAAAACAGATGTTAGGTCTCTTATAATTTTAATTTCACTTGCCACAGTGCCCGCATCCCGAAACACAAAAGTGCATAACACTCCTGTTTCACGGGACGATATCTGGCACTGCGGTGGTACCTACCTAGACGACTCAGTACCGAGTCTACCCCCTAGTAAACTAGTAGTAATACCATCTCTGTAGAATTACATATAAAACAGAATATTTAACTAAAAAACTGTAAAAAAAATATTAAGCTAAAAGCTAGCGACTTGGCAAGCGTCCTCCAAGGTTCTCCCGATCGATGTGCTTGAGAAAGGTCGCTAGAAAAAGCTGGTTGAGGAAAGCGTACGACAAACGGTGCAAAATTCGAAATACCTATGTCCAGCATTAAACTGCGATGTGTTACAGGGAGAGAAAGAATCTTATGTTTTCTGATATAATGCAAAATATAATAAGGTAATAAAGATTATCATCGTTATTATTCGCTAAAACGTCAATACACGGGTCTAATCTTAAAAACACAGATATTTTAAGATGTTAACGTCATATGTATCTTTTTATATCTTTTGTCACATATGACGCACTTCGCATGGAGAAAAAAAACTGAAAGTGCTAAAATAATAGTATACTAACGATGCCAACGCTCTAAAGTATTACTTATTATGTATGGAACAAACTAAATATATATACCTTAACTTGGATCTTTATAATTAATGCACATATAACTTGATGAATGGGATAGTTACTTGTACCGACGAATAATTATATTTTTAAGTGAAATTAAAGTCATCTTGTAAAATACACACAAGTTGTTTGTATTTTAGGGAAATATAATACACGAACCGGACCTATCCTATCCTAATCTTCTAAACACGTCAACAATTTTTCTACTTAGTTGCTTTCCATTGTGGTGACCGTTTATTTCAATTTAGGCGAAACTTGCTATTAAGAAGAAAATTTATTGGCCTAGAGCTTTTAATGCTTGTGAAAGCACTGTTTAACTATTATCAGATAATCGTTACACAGTGTTTTCTATGAACAACTATCAATTTGAGGCATTATCCTATCAAGGTATAAGTTAAGACTTTTGTTTATATATAAATCTTTGGGTATAAAGTGTTTCAATGTTAATACTTGACCTATTCAAACAACAGTAAAATCGAGTTTCACTCACGTAAATCACGACAAAACCACTTCAAAATCCAATCAAAACGCAACATCAAATGAGAAAAATGAAACCATCTATACGAATCACGGTAAGGAGCAAAACGAAAACTCTAAAACAGAACCCACAGAGCGTGTCGAATCTCGTATTATAATAGACAGAGATAAATGGACAAGAACAGCATCCGTCTCGAACGATCGGGGCCTTTTTGGGCACTTCCGCAGTATTTGTTGTCGATTCACTGCCGTCTTGGTATCGTTATTAAAGAAGTACATGAGAAATCATAATTAAATATCCTTTTGGGTACATAGCATCTTGTAAACTGAGAGCTTTGTGCTCAAAAATAAATCGGGTGAACTGTAAGTCATCTGCAGCCATCAGGAGTGGTCATGTAAAAAACTTGACTTGCCCATTACTAAGGAAATATCGTGTATCTACTTTGGAAATAAGCACCGCATATGCAAATAAATAGAGTACAAATTACAAAATTGTTTAATCTCGTTTCTCATTAAGATTACGGTCAGTCTAATTCAGATTATACTTGGGCGTACTGACTTTTAAGCTAAAGATTGGACTTTGAACTTGTCACTGCCTATTTCACCATTCAACTTTAAAGAAAGAACGACTAACAATGAAAATGGTAATAGCTTTAGTGAAACCAACCATCATTTCACAGCTTCCACAAGTGACCAAAAATCTAAATCAGCGTACAAAAATTCACATGACTTTCTTTAGTCATTTTTGAGACCTAACAATTCAAGTGTAACACTTTATCAAACAGATGGCAACAACAATAGGCTAAGAAACGAAACGAGATTTACACAGGTGTTTCGACACTTTCGACGACATACAGACAGTCTGTAAACAGTCATAAGAACCAAAATCTTCATAGCCAGCATACATTAAACAGATGGATAGTATAGACGAAGGGATTGGGATCATTAACAGTCACTTTGGTCCAGTGAGTTGGCAGGACATCTGAGTTAAAGTCATCATCATCTAACAGCATTCGCTTTAAGGGTCTAAGCCTGCCAATAAAGACAAGCCTGTGTCTCTCACCTGCCGGCAATGATATTCTGTATAATATAAAGGTAAATATGCCATCGGTATCTCAAAAACGAACCGCCAAAGAGAATACAGTTGTAGGCTCTGTTTAGGTAAATGAATTGACATTGACATATTTCGAATGAGCGTAAATTCGAAATATGTGTAAGTGCTGTCGCTGCAATCGGAACACTTTTTCTATTGATTTGTGAGCCTATCACGAATCTATACTTTTTACATCATTGCCTGCCCGTGGAGCATCCATCCCGCTTACACGCTCTGGACCAGCGACAGGTATCACCGAATTTCCTCTCAATATTGTCATAGGAAGAGGCCTTAGACCAACAGAGAATGTTTTGCTGTAGTACTATGTCCACTGCTGAACGAATTCAATATCAGTCACTCGTCACCTTAATCAAATCATTGGTTCATGTAGTTTGGGGTGCACTTCTAATTCCGTTTCGTGAACGCCACTCGAGATACTTTGCGATATATCTACCGATCAGTTCTTCGCAATAAGAGCCCCGATCGTTTATTATTCGTCAAAATGTATCACAGACAGGTGAATAACGGGCTTCGAACAATTTACACTAGCAGGACCTTTAACGTAAATCATTATGTTTGCAAAATAATACCAGTCACCGCTTAACAACAACTGGTATGAATTCTCAGTTGATATATTCGAACCAAAAACACATTATTGTTAAAATTAAACACGCGACACCAACTACCAGTTATCCAATCATTAAACATTTAACCAGCTCAAGGCGATACAAAAAGGTCACTTATTTTAAAATTAGGATCGAAATTGCAAATTTATTTGCGATAAATAAATAGGTAACAGATTAATTAGAAGGACTTCTTTTGAGCTAGGTCACCTTATCATAATATAACATTTACAGTGCACAATTTTATATATAATCACTTTAGTCTGTGTATTCCCAAACTATTTTCATGATCAAAGCCCCGAGGTCCATAGCTGGACTAGGCCTCTTGCGACTCCTCGTACTTGTTGATGATTGAGCAGAGCATAGTTACAGATACAGTAATTGCTAAGCTACTATGTAGTGGTGTCCATTTAAAGCTACAATAATATCGATAGAATGTACAATATTCCGCTACTGTGGCACCAAATCGAGTTACATATCGATATTTTATATGATTTTCGAGGCCAACTACCAATAGTACGTAACACTAGATTCGATTGGATCCAAAATGTACAGGTTGTCTTCTCTTTGGTTCTATTGAATTACATAATAAATAATTTATTCATAAAGAACTTAGCCCGCAGTCTGTAACTTATGAATTGCTATATTTGTTTTCCTATTACTGAAAATTCTAAAGCAAACTAGTCTTCAAATCTGCAAATAAATAATGTATGCTATTCTATTCACTGCTGCCACACGTAAGATTGCCAACAAAAAATATCTGTTACTAACCGAACAGAGGTCTTACGGGGAATATCGTGAATCCGGTTAAAATAACACACACAAAAAAACATTGCAAAAGTTCTAGAGTATTTACTTGGATGTTATCTTTGCCTCCAAGAGATATAATAAAATATTTACTTACACAGATATAAAGTGTGTCAATGATAAAGCCGTGAGAAAACGCAATAAATATAGTACGAGCAGAAGCTGAGTTGTTTTAAATTACTTGAATCGTCATTAATTCATTGCTTTTATGGGTATATTTGGAAATTTATTGGGTATATTTGGAAATTTATTGGGTATAAGGGGAAATAGAAATAAAGCTCAAATTGCATCAGATCACATACATCAAGAATATAACCTGAACCCTCAAACTGAAAATATCTTTATTTCAATTAAGATGTTTTGCTCGTCATTTGGATGTAATATTTTTATATACCACTGGTTCGGTAAAAACAGGTAATTCGATATAGAATCGTAGAAGCGCCAGCAAAAAACTCCATAGTTACTTTTCAACTTTGTTACAATATTTCTTACACGGAGTATGTACATTGTCATTTAGCCTCAATTGGGAAATTTCAAACAATTTTTACAAAGACTACATATCCCTATAAGATTCATCAATTGTGTAGTATCTTCAGGAGGATTTTTAAATCTTTGATATCTAATTTATCATAATCATTAACCATGGTATCAAATAAGTGTTTTTTCCAATTAGGTTCCTAAAGCAAAATCACGAATGTCAAATAAAGTTAGCACGGGTTTGGACTGTTTTTTTTTAACTTTCTGACTGCAAGCAACTCAGAATATAGCAATGAACATGTACAATAAAACTTTGAACATCATAATTTTACTGCTATTCATGCTCGTACAGCCGACATTATTTGAAGTTCAGACACGTATACATTTCTTTTGTTTTCAAAACAGCGGAGTTACATTTCCTTGTTGGCTTCCGTCTATTTCGTCAACCCACAGCGTATGCTCGAAGGTAATGCAATACTTGATAGATCCTTTATCGTCCTACTCAGAGCATTGTTTACAAAACTGACTCATTGTCCAGTTTTAACTATATTCACTACAAGATTCAACCTAGGGCTTCTAAGGCTGAGAGCCATCTGCGCTACCCTTAGAGTATATATAACTAGGTACATTTTTTCTTGACGTTTCTTCATGATTGTGCATCCTGGTAGTTAGTATATTGTTAATTTAAGATATTAATATTTATTTTTTAAAAGCATACAATACATTCTGTCACACAAAGCTTGAGAAAATCCAGGAAATATTTTCAGTTAAATAAACTATAGTATTCTTAAAATATTTAAACGAAGACACATAGTGAAGCAAATTCATTTATTTATATTATTGAATACTCTGAGGCGCTACCCAATTAAACGGTGAAGTTGTAAAGGCCATCTGCAACCAACTGCCGAAGTTAGTATAAAAAGTTATGAAATGATAGAAAAGATATAGCAAAAAAATAAAAAGTGACGAAAAATCCTTGCAGCATTGAAATAAACATGTTCTTAAAACTAGTCAAGAATAATCAGGTGCCACATTAAAAGCCGTATGGTGATTACAGATATGAATACATTTATCACCACCTACTATATCCGCCAGTGCCGTAAGACGAGGCTAAGGGTCAAAACATTAAGCATCGTGTCGCTTCCTCTCATAAAACCTTAACTTTCATAAGTACTGGTAGCTACAATCAACCAGCCCTGGAAGGTTATGGCAGTGCGTCACTATCCTGAAGTAGATCCTAAGTATAGAAGTAAAAGAATAAGTACAATAAATACAGAAGTCGACCGACATGTAAGCAACAGATACTACAATTTGCCGCCTGAAAACCTCCAAGCAACTAGAACGTCCTTGAACAGATGGCAAGTAATTACAATAATGCAAACCAATATAAAAACGATCCAACGCGCGTGACGACCACCGTGATAAAAACAATCGAGGATCCTTCAGTTTTTGCACTGACACTTATTATGACCTTGGGAAGTCCAAGTTGTTTGAACACAAAATATATTGTTATTTGCACTGTGGACACTATCACTCCGATTGTGACGTAAACGTTACGGATCGGCGAACTGTTACGTTACGCGAAGAAGGAAAGAGGCGTGCGGCCTCTATGAAAGGCCGTTAGCGACTGGCTTGGCGCACGCGCGTCGCACATCCAGCGCTGAACACTGCTTCAGTGAAAGCGCCACTCCTGCGCATACTTGCTATTAAGCGATTGCTAATGATCAACTGTATGAGAAACATGAAGCGCTTTTTTCGCTGACAAACTGAAGAAATGCTTTCTACGTGATGGTCAGTTTCTTCACTGGCGAAGTTAGTATGTGGGAAAAGTGGTTAATGACTGTATGCATAACCTGGTAGATAAATGTGTTCAGTAGTACTAAATATTTGTTTCTTGATATTTACAGTGTTGACAACAGATGACTTCTTGCGGGTGCCATAAGAAACTTAGGGACAAACAAAGCAATAATCGATGAACGCATCGTTCTCTCATAAATCTTTACCTTTTATAGGTATTACTTTTTCCAGGCAATCATGAAGGTTAAAGCAATACTGGTTAGAATTTCACTATTGTATCATCATTACCGCCCAATATGTCCGCTGCTAAACGAAGAACTCCCCTAAATGACTTCCAGTCCAGCAGTGAATGGGGTTTTAGAGAAAAGTTAGTATAAAATTGTATAAGGATATGTGTGAAGCCCAAAGCCATTTCCTCTACACGATGACCACCTGTTATTCCCCTCCCAAATCTGAAGCCACATCGGAACTACACCATATGTTCATGATATGCGGATGTAGGAATATTTATAACAAAACTGGTAGGAATTTAACTTATTTCCCCATAAAGTAGCAGTATTTAAAATAAAAGTTAGAAGAGTGCACAGTGAAGACATGCACTTAACTATATAATTACTTAACAATTAATGCATTAATATTGCCTGGCGCCTTTTACCCGACACTAATGTTAAAATTGAAAAATGCAAAAAGCCTTCATCCAGTTTAGGTCCTTATAGCACTCATAGCAGCTGGATCTCTTATACCCAATTCCAGTACCTATCTTAAATCGCCTTGATATATTCTAAGAACAACGAAGTCAGAATCTTTTCTTTTTGTTGTGAAGTGAACAGGACGGTCAAGACGCTCACCTGATGGTAAGTGATACACCTGACCATGACAGAGCATCATTGAAGGAAACCAACAACTGATAGACAGTTATTATTCTATGTCAATGCCGCACTTCGCCCAACATTAGAGCCAACAGATGTCAGGTCTTTTATACCCGGTAATTTCACTACCTACAGTGCACTCATCCCGAAACACAAAAGTGCTTAGCACTTTTATTTGTAGGGACGATATCTGGCACTGCGGTGGTACCTACCTATACGACACAGTTCGAGTCTACCACGTAGTAAATAATAATATATGTATTAATTAGGAAACATTATAAAGAGCTATTATTCAACATTAACACTGTGTATGTATGATGTGCGTCATAACATGTAAACAATCAGAAACACCTGTGACATGGCAACAATTGTTTTTGTGCAAGGTGACTTACTTCCGAAGGTCAATGGCATGGCTAAGAATCGTGATGTCGATGCTACAAATGACATATTATGAGCCACTCATACCGCGCAACTCAAAAGATGACTACTTACGACGATTTTTTCGATAAACATTTTCGTTTCCCATACAAAGCATTACGTAAAATTTCGATATTAAAATAAGAACTAATTGTAACCTTTTTAATACTAATATTAACGTAGTATTAAATAAATTTCTAATTGTCTCTTAATTCGTATATATATTTGTCTCTCCTGAAAACGTAAAAATTAACTTGCAAGGTTTTGCTGTTTAGGCGACAATATGGTAGCTTCATTGGACGTTCGTAGCTGTCTTTCACAGCCTAAGGCCCGTATTCTAGAACGGGACACAACGTTGAACGCTTGAGTCTCATTCTATAATACGGACCTTAAATTAACTAAATGCTTTCAGAATTTGAAATATGCGACGCTATTTAAGGTTGGTATACACTGTGTACCAAAGTATCAACGCTTCATAGATCAAGTCAAAATTAACAACGACAATAAAGAGTTAATTTTTGTAATTAATATAAGCAAACGCGCAGACTGTTATTTGTATAAAATGTTTAATCATAAATAGAGAAGCTTTGAAATTTCTACACATAGAATGACACTTTTACAAACACCCAGTGATTTCACTTAGCAATCTTATTTCAGCCATCATTTTCACTGTTGGCCAAAGGCTTTGCCCAATGATTTATCAATAAGGGTCATCGGATACCGCTCCGCCGCGGTCCAATGCATGGCTGAATAGAGTTAAACTCGACTCTCAAGGATACATTCTGTCAATAAATCTAAAGCCTTCTTAATTATACTATGATTATGGTTAAAACAGATGGCTCTATTGGAACAAGCATGCAATATTTGAATAAAAGTGGTGTTTACACGATACGATTTATTTGGCGTAAGTACCAAATAATAATAATAAATTATAATAATTTATTTAGAAACATAACAAAAAACAATACAAATAAAATAGTAATAATAAAAAAGGAATGACGACATTAAGTTCAGAAAAATCCTAAAAATAAAATTGATAATACATAGCACATTAAAAACACTACAACGATACTATATAGCGCAATAAACAAAATACCATACATTTCAGGTGACAATAATATGGACTGTGTCACAGGGAATCAGGATACATGAATATATCTATTGAACTCATAAAAATATAAAGATATCCGCTTTCAATTGACAATGACGAATTTAAATAAAAAACCATCAGGTGAGCATCCTGACAATGTACACTTGGTTAACATTAAACAATTCTCAAGCATCGTACCGTGTAAACACTGCACGGATCAAGTGAAGGTGCAACCCGCAAGGTCGCTGTGGAACCGGTCCTACTGACCGAATGCGATCAGCCTATACCCGCTCCACCTCAGATCATTTATTGTGCAACAGTCATATCTATTTACTGATATCTAATGATTTTAGAATAGAGGTCAGGTGAATTGGTTTCATGTTTCATATCGATATTGAATATTGACTGTGACAAAGTCCACTTCGTACATGTCTTTTGAAAAGACCTAAAAGTTACCGTTGTACCTTAATATATCGTGTGCATAGTGATCTTCTTTTCGAATTTGGAGTGAGATTGATAAATAAACTAAGCGACTCTTCCAAAGTTCGATGTGATTTTAATTAAACTACCGCCATATCGGCAACCGAGACTGAGTGAATACTGTTTTATTCAAAGAACCTAATTGTCTGAAAAAAAATCAGTTTCAGCCTATACAAAGTTTGAGGCCTTGTTCCAGCAGTGTACGATATATCTGTAATAATAGCACAAAAATATCACATTTTCTATTAGTAATGCACAATGATTTCGCTTTCGGATCTGGTGTATCTTTATGCACATAATGTACCTTATGAAAACAAATTAAAACCAACTTACCAATGTAGAAAACCATAGTTGTCAGATATATATATTACCTGAAACAGAACAAAGGATATTAACATACGGATTATAGGAAACTACGGATTATACGTCACATATCACTATAGTAAAGAATAAATTATTTCATATCTTAATCTTCTTTGGACTCTGATAAAAATGTGATTATTATTATAAATCAATCACTACATTGTATAACAGTATTAAAGCTATAGGTGTAATATGTTGTATATGATGAGTTGATGACTGTTATGATTGCCATTCATGAACATTCGTGAAATCGAATCCATCCATTCCATACCTACAGATAACATTTTGCGAACAAGTGATTACTCGCAGCAAAGATTCAAAGATGGTAGACTCAAAGCATTGTGTGGCGTGCACTTCATACATGCAAATATGCAGTGCGTACCCTGATTTACAACAGCCTGAAAAATACGCATCATAATAAACATAGAAAAACCACATCCTTATTTGCTGTTCCTAAAACCTTAACATTCCATCATACCGTGCCATGAACAAATTTTGTCTGGTGATAAATAAAAAAAACCTTCCCGGTTGTTTCTTAAAAATCGAACACAGGGCCGTCAAAACTACAAGTTAAAATCATATTCTTGCCATAATTATTAATCCATCCATCATTAATTCATCTTCAATGATCTTATTGAATTGCACTGGTCGCACTCTCAGAGTATGTATTCATCGTATAGTATCGTCATTTTCTTTATTTACATGTTTCAATGCACTTGTTGGATCAAAGCGAACAAAGTTAGTCAATGATTTTATATATGTTTGGATATATATTTAATTTATGTATCTCATTATTTCTAATTTTGTATTTTTTATGATTGATTTAATATTAGTGTGTTTTCAATGTTTCTTTTTTCATCGATACGATATGGATTATTTTGTCTTAAATAAACAATTTGAATTTGTATTTTAATGTACAGAATCATTTCTATACACATGTTTCGATTTGGTCGGATCATCGAGATCGATGTTGCATACAGAATGCCGCAAGGCCGGCGCCTGCGCGACCCACTGCGCCGGTCACCGGTCTTGCGGCCAACGGCCTTAACTGGACAGTGTACTTACAATGTTACCGTACAACCTGTCATATCTAGTATGTGCAGATCAATGTATTCTACATTGAGATCGATTAGTTTTGCAGATAACTATGCAGTGGCGTAAATAGGTTTAACGAGGGAATGTAAATCTCGCGAGATTGGGGCTCAAGCGATATCCCGCGGGTTAATGAATCACAATACTGCGAGATCTTGCAAATTTCGAGATTATTATCAATTAAATTAAAACTTCATGCACTCAGTAGATCTATTAGATATGTCTGATTAATTAACAACATATAAAAAAATGTCAGGACAGATCGCAACTCCGTCCGTGTCAGTCCGGGCTTCGAATAAGACGTTTTTATGCTCAAGTACAATCTCGTTAAACTCGCGAGATCTCGCCTTTTTGTCGTCCGAGATCAATTTCGCTTAAAGGGCCCTGCGAGAATTGCATTCCCTAGCTTTCAACTAGGCGTGGGAGAAACACCTTTGCGAGGCAAGCTATCGTTGCATACTATTCGTGTGGCCGCCGGGAACTGGAGGTCCTTGTGTATTGGCACTCATCGTAGGGTCTAAATGTCCAAAATCATCAATGGGCAAGCAAATTAATGACATCAGTACAATCCAGTATATGGTTTGTTGTCGGTGTTTATCGTTCATTACAAGTGACTTCGTGCGAACCTCCTTTGCGCCCTTTGGCTCTCTTTAATGGCCTTTAAAGCTTCACCAGGCAAGTAGCGTCGTTTAAACCGACGACAACAAACGTCGCTGGTGGAGACTGCATAAGAAAAGCGTAGGACCGGGATATCTGGCGCAGAATGGGGGAAATCTTTGTCCAGCAATAGACTGCTATAGTTGGAGAGAGAGGATTGGCAGGTCACCAGAGCTTCGTATTTATCAGAATGCACGTGAGAATGATAGGCAACAAAAATGGCAAGGTCTTACTAAATCAATTCGGAAAAATAAATAAAGCAACAACCATGCAATATTCAACAAATAACCACTAATCAAATAATTTCCTCATCCACCCACGGAGCAGCAAAGCTTGCTACTCCCACGTACTGACCACTAGTTCCATAGAACCGTGGGCGGTATCCTTCGTCGGTAATATTTAGTTCTGTAATATCTTGAAACCCTTTATGATATTACCACGTAAACTGTTCGTATAATTAATACAAATGAAAAAAATTGGAGTGTCTGTGATATAAAATTACCAGTATTTTACGACATGCAAATAAATGTAGCTGTAGCACATAATTATCGTTTAATATACATACGAGTACAATTTATGTAACGACAAATCTTTCGAAGACTTAAGGTCGATGACGATGATTTCAATTGCCAGACACTCTACATTTTGACCGGACTGGCAATCACTAAGCCCAAAACTATAAAAATGTATAAATATTTCTAATGTTTATTTTTGTGTTGAGTGCAAGAAATAATGTGATCAATAAATAAAGCCTAGGTACGGCTATCTGGACTACCTAATTTATATAATTGAATAAATAATTATTAATATTTACTGACATTCACACAGCCCGAATAAGCGAGGAGCTTGTTGTAGATGAATTACTAAACAACGGATAACAAACTCATAAAATAAGACCAATATAAAAAAGAACTGTTTATGCATACAAATGTTGGTACTGCACAGGGATAGAACCCGGTGTAGTAGCTAAGGCCTCGATCAATGCACACGCATGGCACATGACATACAAGGGTCGTCTTTTTCATTCATACACAAAGTTATGTGGCGGCACCATAACAAAATGGTTTCTATCCAAATACAATTCCTGTCGCACACAATGTTCCCAATTTAGACGTTCCCTAACAAGCAGTCAATATTGTACAGGAGACGCATCAATTCCCTCACCACAACACTAAATCCCAACGAGAAACAAACTATCATGTCATCAATTTTCCCCGCGAACAATCCATGAAACATCGTGCCAAGAGACTGCGCGAGTAGCTGTTGAAAATTTGTTAAACACCTGCAAACTAAAAGAGCTGCCGGGCGAAGTTTTAAGCCGTTGAAAGTAGCTGGAAGTGATTATTCGGTGCAAGCTCGCTTGGAAACACATTATTTCAATTTATACATTGACAGGTAGAAAGGAAAATAGTGTATATGAAAATCGTGTTCATGGGAAATAGAATATCCATCCATTAAGATTTTGACTGGGTTTAAAAGGTCATCTAAACATTAACTGCTGTCATCTGTCTCCGTGGTTTAATATTTTTATTAGTCAGCGCGTGAGTTTCTAACCTACGACCTCCGGATCAGGAAGTTATCCGGAGGTAGTACTAGTACTGGTAGTACTCGTAGTATCGAATTCTATTAAGAGACCACATACAAGATAAATTCACTTTTTGCGATTTATTCCCCCTTTGATTTGGACAAGGCTGAATCACGTAATTTCATAATCTCAATTCCGACTTTCTAAGGGCACGGTAATTATACGGCAACATTGCGGGATTTGACCTTACTTACACCCGATTCACGCTGCCATTTAAACCCAACGCTCAGACCCTAGGGTCTGAATAACGGAGGCAATTCACAAGCTTACTATAATATTAGTAAAATACGTCTTTGGTTTTAAAATATATGACGGTAGAAAATAATACTGAAATGGCTGGACTTAATGAAAAATCCTTTACAAGTCTTCCACTGGGCATGCAAAACAATTTCAGAACAAAGCAGTTCGAAAATCTATATAAAAAAGTAATAAAGTACTTTGCCCAAAACTATCTCATATCATCAATAACCATTAGGTTCAATATTAAAACCCGCTTATTGGGATAAAGGATTTGCTGTTTTTCCTCACAATGAGGACCACGATAATGAGCGACTCACGTTGCGAATGAACAGTTGTCGAACGGTCAGTAAAGCCGCTAACTGGGCAAGCAGGCCGCGGTGATCGTTACCTTACTTGTGGGGTCTATTCTGTACATCAAAAATCGATGATTTACCGACATATTGTTTATGTGAATTCAATTGAATAAAAATATATAAATACAGATCTTCGATTAGTATTATTTTTAACATAATACTCGTAAATTACACAATTAGCTTACAATAATGTGCTTCCCAGATAGAGTTCATAGTAATCTTAGTTGTTTATTATTATTGTTACACCTCTATATGGAGGGTCATAATATGTTTATGCTTAAATAAACATCAAATAACTACCAGGTGATATGTTATTATGTTGATTTAGTATTTTTCAAAATACACAATAATTAATGTTTCCTCATCTTGATCTAGCTCACCTTAAAAAGTATTTCATTGTGGATCTCTATCTCTAAAAATAATTGCGGCAAACTCTAATCTTGTTGAAAGCTTCACAGTGGATAGAGCGATAAATTCTAAAAACCATTTTAGAAACATCGAATATCGTTGTGCATAATTGACGCCCCGTCCCATTCGCGATTTCTCCTTTGTCTCCAATCATACTTTATGCCCTCTTGTTAGGAATATACGTATAAATTCTTACATTATTTATGATTGTCTTTAATCTAATCTTGAAGATATTTGTCCCACAATCCAGAAATCGCAATATAAGGTAAACTTAAAGTTCATATTCATAATCCGCATGTCTCAATCGTAAAGTTGTAATTAACTTACTTGTTTTTATGGCCAAGGAAAGCAAACAAGCTGAGGTATGATCTGACGGCAAACTAATTATTTATTTATTAAATTACAATTTGCACCAAAGTACACTAAAGATACATATCTTGCGTGTGATGTATTCGCTAGTGGACACTGGACATTTGCAGACAAGAAAGCGCCAGAACTGTGTCATCCACACCATTACAAAAGTAGAGGCACAAATAAACCTATTCAGGGAGGGGCAAGAGGGTCTGAAGCTTTCGGCAACTCAACACACTCGGAACGATGTTTTTCTGCTAGATACACTATCTGCTATATATTTTACTCGTATGTGCGCTAAGCCCGGATAAATTCCCTTCTTTTAAAACTAATATAAAAGATACCACCTAACATCTTAAGTTAATCACAAGTTATGGCAGCCGAGACGAGCATGCAACAAACAAGGATTTAAAACGATCCCGGTCCAGATCCCGAGAAAGTTTCCCCGATTCGCAACAAAGGTAAAACCCGATCTTGAAGTTGCCATTGAGAACTAGGCGCTTTATCTTAAAGTGTACTCGAAACGTTTACCGCGAGATACCCTTACTAAGGAAGATACGACACTAATGCGAATGATTATATGCGTCCTGTGAAAACTTCTACGTCTCGAAATTCTAATACTAAAAAACTACTTACTTAAGCTCGTCTTAATAGGTGGAAGTTACGTTTAGGTAGATATCACCGCAGTGCCATATATCGTCCCGTAAAATAGGAGTGTCTTGCACTTCTGTGTTTTGAGATGAGGGCACTCTAGCTAGAAAAATTACCGGGTATAAGAGACCTAACATGTATCGTCTCGGGTGACGAAAGAAGGGTAATGTTGACGGAAAAAATGACTAACTCCTGTTACTAATTACACTGCGTCTGTCATGGTCAGGAGTATCACTTACCATCAGGTGAGCGAATGGCACGCGGTTCACTTACGCCATGAAAAAATGACAACATTAAAATAGTTCCCATTTTCGAGACGTACGAGTAAGTATCATTGTGTCTTAATGAATAGTAGCAGGGCGTTATCAATCGGTTTTCAGCTCTTTGCGCTCTATGCGGCATCTCCGGAAGCTTAAATCATCGCTCCCAGCTGCCATATATGGTAGTCGTTACACAGAACCATGTCAAAAATTATCTGTCTACTACTCGACGATCATAACAAAACTGCTACCGTATTGGCTATAATAATGCACCAGGGGTGTTACCGCAACTTAAATCATTGTTAAATGAAACGTCAGCATTTTTGTACCAAAAAGACGATGTAATATTATTGTAACTCTTTTAAGAGTTACAATAATATTACATCGTTTCGATACTGAAGGAGGCCTTCACTGTCGCATTAATAACGTGCAATCAACTGTCCGCGCGAGATTAACATTTCGTCACAGCGATTTTCTGCCCTAAATCCATTATAGTTTATAAATGACCATTAATTAACTATTTCCGGTTGCTTTTTTTAGGCCGTTCATAATATTTTAAGATAATGCGATCTCAATAAATAGTAAAAACAAAACACTGAGTAAAACTACTATGTATCTTAGTACTATCTACTAAGTAATGTGAAATTAGTATATTACGTCACATATTAGTCACTTTTCTGGGGACCATTCTTGAAGAACACTGCCGTGTTATAAGCGATAGTTACCACTTACCATCCGAGGAGTTGTCTGCTTAAGTCCTGATTTTTTATATAAAAAAATATCAGCTGTATTTTGAAGGGCTTAAAGGCTAACAGTGAAATCGGATACTTTAACTTATGTTTTCCTTTTCAAGTTAGCAACTTCTTTGGAATCCATGGTATATTCAGGGGCGTCTTTCCCTTAGGTTGCGTAGCACACGGGCGCCGCGGTCCTAGGGGCACCGAGCGCCGCTCGCATTATGAGATCCTCCGAGGACCGCGCGCTTGTTAGGGGGCAATAGGTTAATGTTTGCACACGAGCGCCACATGAGCTAGAGACGGCCCTGGGTGTATTATAAAAGACAGTGGATTATCTGCTTGTTTGCTAACTTGCTGTTGGATATAGGTCTTCCCAATTCTGCGCAAGATCCCGATCCCGATCCTCGGCTTCGGCCTTCACAAGCGCCCTATTGCAAGTCAAAATATACTAATGACTGGCGAACTTATTCCATTATAAAAAGATATGGCAAAATGATATAAGATTCAAGGTGCACACAGACAATTTAATACAATCTCTTAGAAATTATATTCCCAGATACAGGATTAATTCGATGAGTCCCCGGTGCTCTGCATACCAAGGAGATAATAATAATAAAAATATAATATCTTTATTGCCACGTAAATGTTACATTGTTTCTTATGGTAAGTACATACATTGAATTCAGTATTTAAATACGGAAACAGGTGACAACTGTTGCCGGTGGTAGGAAAACCTGAGTTACAGGCAGATGCAGTGACACTGACAGACGCCGGCCCATTACAATTCAGCGCATTAGCCGTTGCATTGATTCTTGCAACACCATGTCGCAAGCTTCGTTACGAGCTCGTAATACAATTTTAAGTCTGCATTGAATAATAATGCATATTCAAACTATTGCATTCCGTATAAAGGACAGCTGGAAAATATTATCAAACTGCCAAATTAGAATAAACCTTATTGTACTATTCACTAGATTGAAATCTTTGAAAGGGTTACGATTAACAGCCGTAGTACGTATTTCCCCAAAAGTATGACACATAAAGATATACGGACGCGCGTCGGTGGCTCATTGGTATGAACTGTGGCTTTTCGATATGGAGAGTGCAGGTTCAAATCTTATTTTTAAAATATATATCCGACGCTCTTACGGTGAAGGAAAACATCGTGAGGAAACCTATGCAGGCCTACGGAGAAATTCGATGGTTTGCGTGGAGCCGGCCAATCCGCACTGGGCCCGCGTGGATGACTAAGGTCTATACACCCTATACGGGTAGGCTCGTGCCCCTCGGTGGGGTCATATAATGAGCTGATGATGATGATTGATGACATATAGGCTTGATAACCCGACAAGAGTCGTCAAGAATTATAAAACAAAACACCATTATCTTTATTACTACCTGCAACTTTAACAAAGTGAGCTACAATTTCAAGCACATTGATTGTGAAAATTGAATAGAGTCTAAATGCGAAACCAATTCAGAACTAATATTGTACTTGCGAGATAAAAATCTAGTCCACTCTATACATGATGCAACCGCTGTCGGGTTTCAGTTACATAACGTGGACTACATTAGGCGATCGCTGTTAAGTATCACGTTGCACCTTTAAAATACAGTGAAGTATTACACTTTAATATGAAATGCGCAAAACACACTTGAAATATAAATGATTTGTTTGGCAGAATCTCACAATTAAAATCCCAATCCCAATATTGTAAAAAATCAAATTGCTACTACTACTATTTAAAACTTTGGCGAAATAATGATGTAAAAAATTATATAAATTTAAGTAGGTACCATAATTATCGTAAGCAAGAGAATTGGGGGCCCAGAGTGGATTTTATTTTAAAACAAAGTTTTAAGGGATCGGTCCTTCTGAACAATTTAGGCTGCAATCACGTTTAGCTATGAAGTAATCACGATGGCTTCGCACTTATATACATCACATCAAGGAATCATCATCATCAGCCTACAACAGCCTACAGCAGGGCACAAGGCCTTCCCGCACACTTCAGGAATGTTTAAACTTGGTAATATTTAACTTAAAAGTTATCAACTACATTATATTACAACGTTAATGTCTTTATTTTAAACAATAACCGTTAATAGCCACTTATACATGTAGGCTCACTACCTGTATAAGTTATGAGGTTATGACATAAAGAAAGCAGAAACTATCATTTACCCAACACAAACCCGCTTGGAAACTTCTAGAACGTTCACAAAGCGACATCTTAGGTCGAACACAAACGAGCATCTCAGAAAATCTAGAACTGTATTAACCCAGCTCTGAACTTGTGAAGCGGGGGTGTTTCAGCGAGTAATGGGGTTACAACCTATTCAGCGAAGTTTAAGCCGCTTCGCGATGATCGCAACTAAATAAGTTATTTTTAGAAGAAAATCGTTCTTACTATAATTTGTCTCTAAAAATTCCTAAGACTACTTCCAATATGTACAGTGATTCCTTTACAGTTCAGGCTGCGAGACTTTGGAACAACTTCCTTGTGTTTACGTGGGTGTCCAACTGTTGGTTTTTTAAAAAGAAATTTAAAAAATCCTGTTACGTAAAGTAGAATTGGGTGAGCTCTTGAATGTGTGATTTTCTTTAAAGTTAAATTGTTTAGTCATTTATTTAGTATGTTGTTGGATTACACACATCATATATATTTTTATTGTAATTCGTATTGTATTGTATTGTGTATGTTATATATTGATTGTATTGTGTATGTATGGTATTTACTTATATAATATATTCATTATATAGTTATTTATATTGTGTACATGTTTATATGTACATCTTAATCTCATGTGTTAGTATTAGTGTATATTGTGCATGGTTTTCGTCTACCGCTCTAACATTTTAGTTTTTTTATATGATTTGGTCTGCTGGAAGAAATCTTTTTAGAGATAAGCCTACCTGTACTTATTGTTCTTTTGTTACTTTTAAGTTGTCAACCTTTGTACGAAATAAATAAATAAAGAAATGAGTGAAAATTTGTGCTTTTCTCTCTTGTCAACTTACAGCTTAGTGCAAAGCATTTCTTTTTGATATTGGATTATAAAGATTATAAGCACTTTAAATGATACCATTAGGGGATTATTATCCTACTTGACTGGTAAATATTTATCGAAATCTCAGCGGTTTGATAGAAATTGTAATAGTAATAACATAACCTTTAAGATAACTGATTTGTCTAACTGTTAAGAAAAGGCTACGTCACCAAGCCTGTTCGGTCTCCATACAATACTAACATTTGTGTCAATGGAAAAATGTATTTGTATTGGTCTGGGGTTCTTTAGTATTACATGTTCAAATTTGCAATAAAAATATATAAGTGTGTTCGTAAGTGACTAGACGCTTTGGGGACAAGACTTATTATTTTTTCCGCGATAAGGTCGAACCAATAATCTTTTTTTGACATGCATATTTTATTATGATTTTTATTATGTAATGCCCTTAATTTATATTGTTACTAATAACTAAAGTCAACGTACCTTTTTTCAATGAATATTTAATACCGATGTACAATTTCCATACTTTAATTCGAACAAGATGGCGTTGTGTGGGGCTGGCACTTACCCTATAAATTTAAATATATTTTAATTTGATGAAACAATAAACATTTATTTGCTGGGTACGTAAAAATAGTTAACGAAATATCAGAAATTAATTCTAAAGCTAATTCTAAATCGACGTAGATCAGATTCATAGAAAACAACTCGAACTAACCCATGAATATTTGGATATATAAAGTGAAAATAAGCTACAATTATACATGCAAGTTAAGTAACCGCAGTGGGACACATGTACGAGGGAATATGAATTATTAAATCGGTCTGTAGTAGCAACAAAACAAACTGATATATTTACGAGTAGAAAACACGAAAGAAACCTCTTTAAAGACGAACGGGTATTTTTCACCACCAAAGATATGATTTTTATTTAAATTAGTTAAATTACATATAATAACGCCGTCAATGATGTTGACGACATCTGTAAATTTTAAGGCTTAAAAAAAGCATACATCGGAGTATGGATGTTCGCCGAAGATATGCATAACAGTTCTATCTGTCAACTATTCTGAAACTTAAGTACTGGGGGCTCACCGCAATCTCTTAAATCAGTATTACAATAATATGACTAAGCCTTTTTAGTACAAAAATGTTGACGTATCATTTTAGTAATACTGTTGTAAGAGACAGCAGTCTCACCCCAGCACTAACAAAACTGCTATCGAAACGATAATAACAAATAATCCGCAGTAAAGTTTTATTTCCAAACCAGTCAACTACCAGGACCTTATTTGTTAGCTCGAGCTATAAACATGTTACAAAACACGTTTTTTCATACCATAAAGTATCGAGTAAACTACGACCGGTTAATCTGCTCACAGTAAGGTCCTGTACGACCTGGGTACTTCACGAATTGTTCAAATTCACAATTCCATCCATTTTCAGCTAATATTCCTCTAAGAAGAAAAACAAGAATAAGGCACTTATAGATCACCTAAATTACGAGTATCTGTGCTAGTACATACACAGTGCATTCAAAAAGTTCCGGGACAAATTTTTTACGAAAGGAGAAAAGAGCTAGGAAAAAAGTTTTTATTTAATTTTCAACATAGTCCCCCTTCTCTACACAAATTTTACAGCGGTCGTACAGTCGTTGGAAGGCCGCGAAAATTCTTCTTCGGAATGGCCTTGAGTGTGGCGGTCACTCCTCGTTTTATGGCCTCTACATCCTGAAAACGCTCGCCCTTCATGGCAATTTTAATCTGGGAAATAGAAAAAGTCCGCTGGAGCCAGATCTGGTGAGTATGGTGGGTGGCGGATCACAGTAACTAATTTTTTGGCCAAAAATTGTGAAACGAGGATCGAGGAATGAGAGGGCGCATTGTCATGCAAGAGAAACCAATCGCCACTACTGTAAAATTCTGGCCTTATGCGTCGAATGCTTCAAAAGTCTGTCCAGCACATCTTTATAAAATGCTGCATTCACCGTCTGGCCGGTTGGCACAAACTCGCTGTGGATAATTCCATGAGAATCGAAAAAAGAAATGAACATCGTTTTGATTTTGGATTTGGTTGCGCGAACTTTGAGGGGCCGTCCATACCATCGAAAACCTTGCTTCGGCTTAAACAATCCTCGCCATATGCAGTTTTTAACATTTGATAAGTTTTGGAACCACTTTTTCCCAATTTGAAACAAATTTAATAGCGGCACGTTGCTCCATTTCGCAAATTGTGACCGACCGATATAAACACGTTTACTTCAACCAAACAAAACTTCACTTCGAATGAGGTAAGAGCGCTGAAATCTCGAATGTAGATAGTCGAAGGATGGTATTAACTAGTTCCAACGTTGCGCGAGAGATGGCGATGATCGTTGATTTTATAGAAATTTAGTCCGGAACTTTTTGAATGCACTGTGTATAAGTACTGGCATATATTTTAAGATGAAATCTGTGCTATCATGACTCCCTTCAACGCACTATGCCAAGGTTCGCTCGCCAATTGCGCGGTGAAGCTGTAAAGGCAATCTGCGGCAAATAGCATTAAAATAAAAGCGTTTCGAATAAAAGAGGAACTAACTAGAGAAAGAACAACTTCTTTCTTGTCTTCCTTACAGGTACACAAAGAATTAAAAACAAATACCATCAAATATCATACTCATACTCACCTTTTATACGAGCACTCACAATTGTTTACAACACAACCCTCTAAAACCACTTGTTTTCACATAACTTTACTCTTAACCTTTTATAATATCCTTTATATCTACACTCGCAAAACTTAACGTCACAGTACCATTTAATATCTGATCTCATTGTTATACTTGGTATGTACAAATTACATGTATAATAACTTCAAAGTTAAATGAAGATTGTATCATGTAATATACACGGCAAGTTTTAATCTTGTTACATATAATTTTGACAGAGTAAATCCACTTTAAACTTCTCCCCGTGTTGTACGAATGGATATTGACATTTGAAATTTGTGGGCGGATTCTTACTCATATAAATGTATTAGTTACATGTTTGCATGAAACATATGCTATCGTGTTTCAACTGAAAATGTTTCTGGTTTTTTTCTGATGACTGAACATTTTAAGTCAGTAGTTAGTAAGAACATTACTCAATAATAGTGTACTGCTATCTCCTGTCTCTAAGGTATCTTCAATAGGCATGATGACTGGGTCCTGGAATCGTAAGAACTATGGCATAATATTACAAATCTGGGTAAAAAACAACGATGTGCTAACTCTTTGCTCGAAAACTAAAATTTCATGAATTTTATTAGTCTTCAAAGTCGAAAGCGAGTCCATTTTCAAATTATGTACATTGTCACAAAAAAATTAACCAAAGGAAATACAATTAGAAGCAACTTTTGCTACGAAACCATTTTAATAAACGCAACATTTAACATAGTTGTAGTACTAAATTCATAAACTATCCCTACTAACTACAAAAGCGTGACGTCATAATTAAGTAACCATTTTGTGTGAAGCGTTTTTGGGAAAAGTCCATTAATGTGTTTTTAGAATTGGGAAACTCTGTGAGTTTTAATGTTAACGGAGTCATTGTTTTACCAATGTTACTATATAAAACGGTCCATCGTTCCCAGAGTAGACAAAGATCCATGATTCCCCTTCCACATATTTCTTTTTACATCTTTTAAGGTTTTCAACGCACTCATATCTTCTTCGAGGATATATAAGATCATATACCCATTTGCCTATCAATGACATAAAATTATGTACTTCATTGGCGAATTGGTTTTAATTTTCTTAAGTATTCATTGCATATGTTCTATTAATGTTTTATTTTGTTATTAATGTTATATGTTAATGTGGCAAATGTGTTCCTTTCTTTCATATTTGTTATGCCAACGTCATGTAAATGTGAGCGTTAATAATAAACCGTTCCCTCGCTGTACCGTCTCGGATAACATACAGAAATAATATTAGGCGAAATTCGCATACGGGAAACGGTAATGTTTGTCGGATGAATATTACATAATATGAGAGCGACGCTCCGGTCCGTCAAATAACTTACAAATTACCATAGAAAAGTGGCAGAAAAGCATGAATAAGAAAAAGTATGTAGTTTTGTGATTAATATTTTCAAGGAATGTGAGCGGTCCCAGCTTATTACTCTCACTCTCTCTCTTCAACCTATCGCAGTCCATTGCTGGACATAGGTCTCCCCCATTTTGCGCCAGGTATTATTATCACTATTGGGACCAATGATTCGTGAAATGCTCACAAAACAATCGAAAAAGTGTTCGAATGCAATGACAGCTCACATTCACATATTTCGAATAAGCGTACATTTACCTAAACAAAAGAGTACAAACTGTACTCTCTTCGGCGGTTCGTTCTGAGGCACGGATGGCGTATTTATCTTATATATACATAATATCATTGATTGGGACCTAATTTATGCTTACGTTTCTAGTGCAGGTATGGCGAACTAATGGCACGCGCCAATAATATTGGGTATTCTCTAATTCTCTGTCTGTTCCAACAATACCCGATAAACAGAATACAAAAGTCACGCTAATTATATATTTGTAGTTAGTTATCGAATTAATAATAGTATCTATCTGTATTAATTTCCCAATAATCACAAAGTGTAATTAAATTATTCATGGCCCCCTAAACATTAGAAAACTGGTAACTTTGTCTTAATGCATCTTACTTACTACACTATAAATACATATTTCACATATATGCAAATACTTCTACGAAGGGCTCTATGTTAAGAAATACTTCTTGATTCGATTTCACAACATCCTATCCCATGGTTAACCGAAATAGAAATGTCGCTACACAAACTCTTTGGGCCGAATTCCGCATGAATTCGAGATTTTATTTAGACTATACACAAGACATTTTGCCCTTATAAAAGCATTCTCATTCAGGGACTGGCCTTTTCCGTGAACATTTGCCTTATCTAATTCTCCCGCCATGCAGTTATGACTTTGAATTCCTAAAGAAAAGACTGATGTGTAAAATCATGAGATGGGTATCTAGGTACATAGTACATAGGTATGATACTAACCTGGAGGACTAGGATAGCTGTCCTCTTAATTGAATTCTTAACAATGGCCTCCTTTAATAATTTGCCGTTTAATATCCGCCGACTATGATGACCACACATGCAGTTGATTACCAAACACATTAATTAGCGATTGAAATATTAATCTGATGATTATAAACACGATATGTGGATATTTTCTATTTTCTCACGACTTCATATTGCAATGCGGGACACCGGGAGACGGAATGAAAACACGTATTGAGTGCGCACTCTAAGTATATTGTCTGTAGGGACCACCATATCTACATTACCTATTCTATATTATCTATTTACATATAAAATATTATTATATAATATATTTATAACAACTTAATGACACTATTAACTAAACTATTTACATATAATAAATATATCTATTTACATTTATAATATCGTATCCTTACTACATAAATATTTACATAATTATCTAAACCTAAACAAATATATACTTAATAGAAATAGTTAAATACAATACAAACTGCATAATATTAACACCGCGGAGCGTCAATATTTAAAGATAATATTATAGAACACTTAGGATACTCCTTGCAACCCGTTTCTATTGTTCTCGTCGGACGGCGTACGCGCACCGCTTGCAGCGCGTCGCCGCCTCCACTCCATGTACAAACGTTAGATGCGAATCCCGTGTCACTCGGCTACCGACCGCGCGTACCTATTTGCTTTACGTATTTACTTTTGCTTATATACTTGTGCTACTTTCACTCTCGACTATTTCTATGCTTTAATATTTCTCCTTCTATCTATATTGTGGTTGTGAACTGTACTTCTTCTGTGTACCGTGAATAAACTGTGTATTGTGTGGTAAAGACTGAATATCATTTAACAGCCTATTTGCTACCTATCGTTTGGACACTCGCGTACACACATACACACACGCAACCCCATAACTGGTGACCCCTGCCTGTGTAGAATACTCATAAGATAGTGATGAGTGATGAAAGTGATTCCGGCGCGTCCCAAAATGGCGGCAGCCGCGTGACGCAGCGACGTAAACTCAAAATGGATTCTGCAAATGACGCCGATGCTCGTACTGCAAACATGAAGACCAGCCTACGAGTTCCACCGTTTTGCCCAGAGGAACCTGAGATTTGGTTTGCGTTGTTAGAAGGTCAGTTCGATGCACATAATATTACGAGCGATGCAATAAAATTTACCAATGTCATAAACAACCTTGACATACAGCATTCGAAGGCTGTGAAGGACATTACTTAATCCTCCAGCCGTCAACCGCTACAATAAAATGAAAACAGAACTTGTCAAGCGTCTCTCAGCATCGCAAGAGAAGAAGGTACGCCAATTGCTCGTACATGAAGAACTCGGTGACAGGAAACCATCCCAGTTCCTTCGTCACCTTCTGGACTTGGCTGGACCTTCCGTTCCTGAGGATTTTATCAAAACGATTTGGAGCAATCGATTGCCAAATAGCATTCAAACTGTGCTAGCATCTCAGCCCACTCATTCCCTGGACCAGCTTTCGGACCTCGCTGACCGCATACAGGAGATCACTTCACCCTGCAGCATAGCAGCTGTTACAGCATCGTCCAGCAGCCATGTTAGTACATCAAGTGAAATTTCGGAGCTTAAGAAGATGGTTGAAGCCTTACTCTGAAGCTGGAGGAGCATACCCGCTCAGCCCAGTGCAGCAGCATCCGTTCCAGACCTCAGCGACCACAAAACTCAAACTCAAACTCAAAAATGTTTTTCAATATAAATCATTACATGACACTTTTGAATCGTCAAGAAGTTATTTTTAATGAATCTACCACCGGTTCGGGAGGTTGTTATCTACGAGAAGATACCGGCAAGAAACTCGTGTAGTTACTCTTTTCAAAAAATGGGGTTTACAATGTTCTCATTTCGAGTCAAAATTTATATAATACTATTCGTTTTACATAGCTGTAATATGTCTAATTTATATAATTCTATATTATCATCCTAATTACATTATTTTACTTGGAACACAATGCGAGCACATTAAGACCAAATAATGTTATCGGCTAAATAGTCGTTAACACAGTAATATCCTTTTTTCAAAAGGGTACTTTTAATTATAGCTTTAAACTTAAGTAAGGAAGATCGACAATATGTTGTGGTACTTTATTAAAATACTTTATACAATTACAACAAAGATTTACCCACTTTGTGTAGCCGAAAGACAGAGCACAGAGAGGTAGCAAGAGACGCAACTCTCATCACGTCACGGTCAGGTCAAACTCCAGCTACCGCAAGTACCCTGTATGTTGGTACCATGCCAATTTGGATCACAGGCTCGTAGCTGTATTAAGCCCTGCGATTTCAACAAGGCGGGAAACTCCACGGGCAGCCGCTAAAGGCGACTGGTGACTGCCATACTCTCTCAGGTCGCCTCTTCGTAACCGACCGCAGCTCGAACATCCAATTCCTGGTAGACACCGGCAGCGATTTGTGCGTCTACCCTCGATCTGCGCTTCGCGAGCGACGGACCAAGAGTGACTTTCAGTTAAGTGCAGCTAACGGTAGTGCTATAGATACTTTTGGTTTTGTAGAATTAGACCTAAATCTAGGCTTAAGGCGTAGTTTTCCGTGGCGCTTTATTGTAGCTAATGTAACTAAGCCAATAATAGGCGTAGATTTCCTTAGTTTTTATAATATTGTAGTAGATTGCCGAAACCAGCGCCTAATTGATAATACTACTACTTTGTTTTCTAGTGCTGCTATAGTTAATGCTATCGACATATTTTCTGTCAAGGTCGTGACGGGTGACACCAGGTACCACAAGCTTTTAGCTAAATTCCCTGAAATAACACGCCCTTCCGGCACTTTTCATACACCAAAGCATAACACGGTACATTATATACGAACTACTCCCGGCCCCCCCATCTCATGCACTCCCCGTAGACTGGCACCTGATAAGCTAAAAATTGCTAAAAACGAATTTCAGCTTATGCTTAATAACGGCACAGCACGTCCATCAGACAGCCCATGGGCTTCTCCGTTGCATTTAGCAGTGAAGAAAGATAATGGTTGGAGACCTTGCGGCGATTATCGTTTGCTCAATGCTCGCACTATCCCAGACCGTTATCCCATAAGGCACATACACGATTTTGCCCAAAGCATTTCAGGTTGCAAAGTCTTCTCAACGATAGACCTGGTAAAGGCTTTCAACCAGATTCCTGTGTTCGAAGACGATATACAGAAGACCGCAATCACAACCCCCTTCGGTCTTTATGAATTTCCGTTCATGACCTTCGGACTCAGGAATGCTGGTCAAACATTCCAGCGTTTTGTCGATGAGATGACCAGAGGACTCGACTTTTGCTACTGTTACCTTGATGATTTTTTGGTATTTTCTAGAACAGAAGCAGAGCACTTGGAACATCTGGAGCAACTCTTTACCCGAATGAGGGACTATGGTATACTCGTAAACACTTCGAAGTGCGTTTTCGGAGCTGGTGAAGTAAAGTTTTAGGCTACTCAATTTCAGAGGTAGGTACTAAACCTCTTGACAGCAAAGTGCTGGCAATAAAAGAGTTTCCGGTGCCCCAAACAATAAAGCAGCTAAGAAGATTCTTAGGTATGGTAAATTTTTACCGCCGATTTCTTCCACACGCAGCTGCCATCCAAGCACCTTTGAACTCTTTGCTTGCAGGTTCGGTGAAGGCATCTCACCCTGTCAACTTGAGTGGCGAAACTCTTCAGGCTTTCGAGCAGTGCAAGGAAAGCTTGTCCAACGCTGCATTACTTGCGCATCCCGACAGCGATGTCAAACTCGCTCTGGTAACAGATGCATCTGATCTGGCCATGGGAGCAGTTTTGCAGCAATGGAAAGATGGTCACTGGCAACCTCTCGCTTTCTTCTCACGTAGGTTGAGTCCATCGCAACAGAAGTACTCCCCGTACGATCGCGAGCTGTTGGCCATCTATGAAAGCATAAAGTACTTTCGCCACATGTTAGAAGCGAGACATTTCGTTGTTTTCACTGACCACAAGCCGCTCAGTTACGCTTTTCATGAACGAAAAACTAACTGTTCGCCTCGTCAGTATCGTCACCTCGATTATATATCGCAATTCACGACGGATATACACCACATATCAGGCAAAGATAATGTTGTCGCCGATACATTATCCCGCGTCGATGAATTGTCGATACCTATCGATCATGACGAACTATCATCCGCTCAGTCGGTAGATTCAGAACTGGTTCAACTTCTTAATGGTGAATCATCACTCCGTCTTCAAAAGTTGACCGTTCCACACTGCCGAGCTGAAATCTATTGTGACGTAAGTACGTCCTCGCCCAGACCCTTTGTACCAAAACCCTTGCGTATGAAGCTTTTCAACAGTCTTCATAGCCTCAGTTCATCCAGGCGCTAACGCGACTGCTAAACTTATCTCTGAGCGGTTCGTCTGGCCTGGAGTACGCAAGGACTGTAGAGAGTGGTCTCGAAAGTGCTTGGCATGTCAGCGTGCCAAAGTAAATCGCCATGTTTCCTCTCCCTTAGGATCATTCGATTTACCTCGCGCTAGATTTGCCTTCATCCATGTGGACATTGTAGGCCCCTTACCAATTTCACAAGGCTATAGATACTGCCTTACTGCCGTGGATCGTTTCACGCGCTGGCCGGAAGTTACACCGATGGTTGACATGACTGCCGAAACCGTCGGCAAGGCACTGATATCGTGGATATCCAGGTTTGGATGTCCAACGGATATCGTCACAGATCGCGGTCGACAGTTTGAATCCACACTCTTCCAATTCCTTGGAAGAATGATCGGATTCAAACATCGAAGGACTACCGCGTATCATCCATCTTGTAACGGCCTAGTGGAACGATTCCACCGGCAGCTAAAAGCTGCAATAATGAGCCATGCTGATTGCAATTGGGTTGACAGATTACCCCTCATACTGCTTGGTATACGTAGCTCTTACAAGGAAGATCTTAAATCCTCCTCTGCTGAATTGGTGTACGGTGAACCGTTACGGCTCCCTGGAGAGTTTTTCCAAGTAACAGAGCCAGCTATCACGGACATTTCAGAGTTCACCTCTCGCTTACGAAAATTCGCTCGAGATCTCACACCGTGTCCCGCTGCGCGACACAATAAAAATAAAATATTTATGTTCAAAGATCTCAGTACAACTACTCACGTGTTTTTACGTGATGACACCATAAGAGGAGCCTTACAGCCTCCCTATACTGGCCCGTACGAGGTTCTTGAACGTAACGATAAGACCTTTAAAATACTCATCAAGGGCAAGAGTGTCACAGTTTCGATAGACCGCCTTAAGCCGGCCTACATGCTGACTGACCCCAATTCTACTCCACCCACAATTAGCCAACCTCCCAGTCATGCCCCAGACCCCAGTGATGCGTCACCTACTGCTATGCATCACTTAGGGAAAACCAGATCAGGCCGTACAGTACGGTTTCCTGATTACTTTCGCCCGTAGTCACGGTCTTCGGGGGGGAGTGATGTAGGGACTACCATACCTACATTACCTATTTTATATTATCTATTTACATATAAAATATTATTTATATACAATATATTTATAACAACATATGACACTATTAACTAAACTATTTACATATAAAAATATCTATTTACATTTATAATATCGTATCCTTACTACATAAATATTTACATAATTATCTAAACCTAAACAAATATATACTTAATAGAAATAGTCTAAATACAAATACAAACTGCATAATATTAACACCGCGGAGCGTCAATATTTAAAGATAATATTATAGAACACTTAGGATACTCCTTGCAACCCGTTCTATTGTTCTCGTCGGACGGCGTACGCGCACCGCTTGCAGCGCGTCGCCGCCTCCAGTCGATGTACAAACGTTAGATGTGAATCCCGTGTCACTCGGCTACCGACCGCGCGTACCTATTTGCTTTACGTATTTACTTTTGCTTATATACTTGTGCTACTTTCACTCTCGACTATTTTCTATGCTTTAATATTTTCTCCTTCTATCTATATTGTGGTTGTGTGAACTGTACTTCTTCTGTGTACCGTGAATAAACTGTGTATTGTGTGGTAAAGACTGAATATCATTTAACAGCCTATTTGCTACCTATCGTTTGGACACTCGCGTACACACATACACACACGCAACCCCATATGTCTATCAAATAACTTACAACTACGCTTATATACTAACTTATGTCTATGTGTGAGGGAGGTTGGCCATACACACTACACCTCCCCGTGATTTGAACAAAAAAACATCATTGAATGTTTATTTTTTTTAGATTTACCAAAATGTTTATTAGGGAATGTCCAGAAAAAATTCGTTATACTTATTTAAATTACAATCAACATTTATTATTAAAAATACGAAAGAAAGAAAATCCTAGTTCAAATGCCTAAGTAAATAGCAAGTAAATTTATTTTATTTCTAGATATATACCTCTATTATTATATACATAAATAAGTTCAGCAGACAGGTCCTTTAAATTAAGGTCAATTAAATTTATTTTAACGAAAAGATTATACAAATAAAATTTTGACAGTAAACATTTTAGGTATAAACATCAATAAAAACTATATCTACTCGTTTCTAATCATGTATCTAAAAATTACAGTCATAAAAAAAATATATATTTGAAAACAATCTCAATAAACACTACTCTTTTAAAATCATCATTTGTATAATATCTATTTCCTTCACATCACTTTCTCGGCACAACACACTCATCACTATATCCTTATTTCTTTATTCTCATTCTTGGTACATTATATTATACTCTTTGGGTATTTTATTGGGCCGGCCGGTCCTTAATATCACATAATCATTTGGTACATTTAATTAAGTCGACTTTTCATTGACATTTTAGTCATAATTATCTACTGCACCACGCAGCTTTATTTTTAGGGGCATGTTTTAAGATTACATAATCTCCAACTATTTTCACGGAGAGAAGCTCGTCTACACCATGATCAAATAAAGGATCTGTCACCTATATTGTATCTTGTACCGTTATAACAATAATAATTTTAACTTTTAATACCGGTCAACTTCATTTAAGACATCTAAGGTCTCCAACAGATTTCTATCTGGAGGATTTGTTGCCGACTTTCACACAATATCCTTACGTGTCTTCTTATTTTTTCACCTCTCATCTCTTTCACTACTTCAAATATACCTGCTTTCAATAACCTTCGTGACCATACAAATAGTTAAATGATTTATTTTACCTTTGGGTGATCACTCCAATTGTATAATAAATACACATTTAACAAAAATCCTTCCATTCCACAATACCTTTCTTAAACATTAAATAAACACATACAATAATCTTCTATCACTTTCAACCATAATTACTCTTGTCTTATTTAATATTTAAATCTATATGAACAAAAAAATCAAAACTTCTTGCAAGCAATTCATCCTGAATTTAAATTACAATACTAATCATATATATTTCTAACATTTCTTAGGTATTCGGTGTTCAACTAGAGTACATTTCGAAGAAATCAAATCATCGCATTGTTGTTATTCAATTCTAATATGGAACGCCGCGGTTGGTAACAAGACACATTATAACATATTTCGCTGATCTCGTAAACATGTATGAGTGAAACGCTGCTACTAGGCTATGCAAATTACGTATCAAAAGAATTTATAATGTTAACACATACGAGCAACTTATATTTATAAATGAAATAAATGGTTTTCTTTAAAATTTAGACAAAACATAAAAAAGAAACATAGGAACTTTTGAATTTAGAAAATAATTATACCTATTTATCATTGGCTTTAAATTCCCATAATCAGCAACTCGTACTTCTTCATATTTTAAATGTATCTAATCTACTAGATTATTTGCAAATTAATCGGTATTATTTTCAAAGAACATTATTATAAAATAAAACACGATGGGATATTTTGAATTGGAACAATTATAACATATTACCAAGCCAAGCGTATCATAAGATTAAAGTTAATAATAACTATTAAATTATTAAGACATAATTGACCTGTCTGCTTACCTTATGCACTTATAAATGTTTTAAAAAAAACTTAAATTAACATTTAAAAGTTATGAAATCTTTAAAAGTTCTAATTAAAAATAAACACTATCACCACACCGTTATACGTCTTTTAGTCTTTATCTCACAAACACTCACTACACAGGCTCCATCCATATCGGAAACTAGCTTCCCAGTCACATCGTCACTCACTCCCGGCAGCTATAATCATCACGTCTCCAACTCTCCCGGCAGCCAGCAGATTTCACCATCTCAACAGGAACAACTCGCGGCAGCCGCATCTCAACAACTTTCACTCGACATCACCCGGCTGCCAGCAATCTTCATTCTCCATATATCGATTTTATTATTTCGCAATCCAGATGTGCATTTATTTCGCCCCATTATTTCATCGAATTCTAACTCTTTCGCACAGCACTGCCAACAGGCAGCACTGGCAGGGTCGCCATGCAATGCGGGACACCGGGAGACGGAATGAAAACACGTATTGAGTGCGCACTCTAAGTATATTGTCTATCAAATAACTTACAACTACGCTTATATACTCTATGTCTATGTGTGTGAGGGAGGTTGGCCATACACACTACAATATTAACATATTTGATCTGAATTATGGAAAAAACTTGTAATTTAAAGTTGTTAAAGCAATACGATGTTACCCTTGAGAATATTTCACAATATTTAAAGTGTAAATACTATTACTAACTACTAGTTTACTAACTAGTTCGGAATAAAAATAGGAAAGATGTAAGAAGTTCCTAATAAACATTAGCGTATACTTATATTATCAAAGACTCGCGGGGATAAATGTTCCCACAAATCAATAGTTATTTTAGTCTTTACGATAAGTCTTAGTGGGGAAAGCGACCGGTATAAAATATAAATCATTATCATTTTTAATCTCTATTTCTGTAATCCTTGGAATTAGCGCAGTGTGTTTGTTCCTACAATTACTGCCCTAATTCATCATCTAATCGAATAAGGATTATTACGGTTCATTATTTTAATTCATTAAACTTTAGGAGACGTGGGCATCATGCCTGTTCACTGACCATTAGGTGAATCTTCTAACGTTTGACTACTCATGAAACAAATAAAAAATAACCAAGCTTTGGGGTCAAATCAAAAATGCCATCGACACCGTTAAAAACTTATGCAACTTAAAATTAAAATTCACACCTCATTCCATGATCCTTCATATCATACGCACGTTCCGCTAAAGTACGTGTCCCTTTGCATAACTTGTTTAACCCAATTACTACAGTACCGTTTTCTTTTTAGAATATTTCAAGGTAATTTTTTTATAGAAATGCTTTTGTTTGCGTATATATATTCATATCCATGAAGACAAAATTGTTACTTCAGTATTACAAGTAAACACTCCAATTTAATTTATGTAAAGTTTTTTAACCAATTACACAAAAATCTAAAATCCTTATGTGTATTCAATTAATATTAATTATATTTAATATGTATCCCGTCAAGGTGTTTGGGGCTTTTGCGAAATTAAGAACGTGAAGTTTTGTACAATAACACCAATAAATGTTTACAGTCAACTTTGTTTGATTAATTAGGGTGCTATACTTAAAACGACATGTAACCCACCAAATTTTACCTCAACCCGGATGCAGAAGTATAGCAATTAAACTGTATTAATAATTTTGAGCAACAAAACAATTGTCTTATGCTTTTGAAGTAATGTGTGTTAAATCACAACAACGTAAGGCAGTCAATGCAGAAGGAAGGACCTATTTGACAAAAGAAGATACTGCATAGATAATTTTTCTTTTTTGTAATTTTTTTTCCTTACCTCTATATAGATATTTATTCATAATTTTTTTCATTGATGGCTTTCTTTAATATGTGTAAGTGTACAATATTTGTATATGTAGTGTTTTAAGTTTGTCAAATAAAGCGTCTTTCTTTCTTTCTTTAATTACTGCCACTTTATTTAATACATATAAATACATAGATTTTATACTTATTCTTATACTTCTATTCTTTATTATTCATCACTGGACATAATTATTCAACCCAAGCCTGGGCAATTTGAGAAACTCATAAAAAAATAAATTAAAAGTAAAGACCTATAAACAGCGCCACGTTTGTAATTTAATAACGAAAAAATATATTCAATGTTCCCCAATCTCGAAGTCAACTTTAATAAAGAACAAATTATTTAAGCACACAACCTTCAAGGGTGGCTAAGTTTGTCAAAAAAACAAAGGTGCGTAGTTTCTTTAACGTACTAGGTGGTAGACTCGATACTGAGCCGTCAAGGTAGGTACCACCGCAGTGCCAGATATCATCCCGTGAAACAGGACCGTTATGCACTTTTGTGTTTCGGGATGAGGGCACTGTAGCTAGTGAAATTACCGGGTATAAGAGACCTAACATCTGTTGTCTCGGGTGACGGGCGCAGTGCGGCATTGATGGACGACAATAACTGTCTATCAATTGTTGGTCTCCTTTAATGACGCTCTGTCAAGGTCTGCCGTATCACTTACCATCAGGTGAGCGCCCAGACCGTCCTGTACACTTATAACTTAAAAAAACTGATGAAGAAGGCAAAATTGGGCCTTTTATCGCTAGATATTTCGGTCCTCCGCTTTCCACATACAGCTTCAAACAGCGACCTTTCACAAGTCTTTGACCCAACGAAAAAGTGCTCGAATTCAATTAAAAATTACCGTGCGAAAAAGCATTTTAATGGCAAATGAAAACTAAGCGGGTAAGTAGCGAAAGCGCCAGTTTACTATCGTAGTAATTATATAATGCTACTATGAGGGGAAGTTGTCGCGACTCGTTTATGCAACGTGAAATTGGACACCGAGAACTGGTTATATGAGATCCTTAGCTAATATCAAGCTATGAGGATATGTTGACAACATTTGAGAACATACATAACTATTATGTAATAAATGTATAAATAAACTTTTTTCAGGTTCTAATAGCTATCATAATCCATTCACGTTCCACTGCAGATAACATGTATTCCCTCCCACACAGCATTGCCATTGGGTGATTCGGCTGAAACCCCCAAACCCAGTCCGGAATGTGCGGGTGTTGACCGCTATGGTCCTAAGATTGCAGTCAGAACTGGCGGCTTAATCTTATTAGAAGCATAGACCACAGGCTACACAAAATGGGAAAATGTTCAATTGAAAATTGCTTTAAAAACTTACCTATTCCTTAAATACTTTTACAAAAATCAATGATTACCTGTATTCTGATACATACTGTAACTTCTTCTTCTACCTTGTGTCTATGTAATTTAAGATTACTTTGTGGATTCGTATTTTAATTACTAAGGACCTACAAACATACATCTCGCGTGTGCGGGGCAACCCGAGAGTATCAATTACACAACATTGTACTTACAATTTATCAGGTGTGTTACTTCACATTGGTTCTTGCTTTTGTTTTCGTGGGGCCAAGCGCCTTGCCCTCGCCATACAAAGACTATGATGATAGCTTACACCATGTCATGAGAAACTATTGCTTGCCATTAGGTTAGATGCCTCTAATTAAATTAAAGGTCATTTTTGAGTATAATAATTAAAAAATATTTTTCGCACATCGAATCATCAAAAAGGGTTTCAAGACGCAGAAGGTCACCTATTCTATTGAACACTCGTTTCAAAATGTAAAGTTAGTAAAATGTGCATTTAGAAACTTAAAACAGCCGCAAAATTTTCATTGATTAATGCTCATTTAACAAAGCGAGCATTCAGCGTTAGAATCAAAGATCAACCAAAAATCATATCTTTGGCAGCAACTTGGACATAGTCTTCGCAATCTTGACGTCGTAGATCACATAGAAAATGTGTCAGGTGATAAGCAAGATATTACCGAAGATAGAAACGGTCTTCGTCAAACATCGCATTATCCGAATGAGAGAAGTTTATTGAACTAAAGTAATCAGCATACAATTTAAAGACAACCATAGCTTACCAAAAATGTTACCAGATGTTATGACAAAAAGCGGAGGACCGGGATATCTGCTGCAAAATGGGGAAACCTATCGCTGTCTAGTAGTGTAGTGCGAAAGGTTTTACTCTGTTCTCTGTGGCTTAATACCAACGCCTTAAGTCATAAAAATGTATCCAATCAATTGGGTCAGATATTTATATTCCAGGTAAAATAAAACTCAAACTACGGGAACAGGTTTTGAAAAATACTTCTGTTTTTATAAAAGTCAAGGGAAAATACTTTCCCTCCTGCTACTTGCTCGCGTTTCTCCCCGTCCTAGCTAGCTTTCATCGCCGTATATCATGGATTTAAAATTACAAATATGAGTTTGAGTTTCTAGTTTATCTTTAAGCGACTAAAAGCTTATAATATTAATGAAATTAGTGAGTGGGTATGTGTTCTTGCTGGGTTCATAAAGGCTCACATAAAACTCTAAACCTATTAGACCCAATCTGGTGTAATGGTTGAGACTCGCCTATATACACCAAAGGGTTCCGGTTCGATCCCCGGGCAGTACAAACATTGTGTGGCAATGACAGTGTACTGTTGTATTGTCTAGGTGTTTTCTATGTATAATATGTATGTATTTACAAAAAAGTACACAAGTATGTTTATCCGTTGTTTAGTATCCATATTACAGGCTAATACGGTTCGGGGCTGGATTTTTATTATTCTTTTGTATTGCTACCTTTTTTGAACGATATAATAAAAAAATATGAGAGTGATTTTTATGCATTTAATGGATGGGAGGTATTTTCAGAAGATCACTGACTGAACGCGCTATATGCTACGCCATGGAGCCCACATATTCATCGTCTGAGGATATTTATTATGCTTTATTAACGTGCGTGCACACTCGTCCCTGGGCCCAATAAATGATGTGTCGGCAGACCCCTACTCGTAAATTTGAAGTGGCCCTTGGGAGTCAAGAGTATCGAGAGGGCACTATTCTTAATTAATCATTTTAATCAAAAAGAGAAACTCTAGAATATTACATTTCAATTGTGCATCATCACTTTGTTTCTGGACTTGTACTTGTAGTCATTGCGCACGTAAAACTTAGTGCTATCTTAAATTAGAAAGACAAGGTTAAGTTCTTTATTAACCATCACAGTGACTTGTAAATTGAGCATGTCAACACCTTTGTGAAGCAACGCGCACCTTATTCGACATGGTTGCCTAACGTGGCTATCATATTTTGATGGCGATTTCAACGTTATAACATCTTTAAAGAACACATTAGCTTTAATTTGTACAATGAATTGGTTAAGTGCGTAATTTTTACTCGGTGGTGCTCAATGGTGTGTGTGTGGTGAGGGCTAAGGTGCAAATCCCGCCATGTCCAATGTGATTTCGAATTTTCGAAATCATATGTACGTTATCCGACGTTCTGACGTGAAGGAAAATATCGTGAGGAAACTGCGCACGCCTGCGAAGAGATTCAAAGGTTGTGCGTGAAGTCGTCCAACCCGCACTAGACCCGCGTGGACGACTAAGGCCTAAACAGCTGATGATGTATTTTTTTTCCTTTTGACGCTAATAATCCCGATTTTAACTCCCGTGAGGTGCCGAATGGTGACGGCAGCAAAGTTTTCACTTGCTTCGTTAGTTTGTAATATTTTATTAATAGTGGTGCTTTATTTGTGTGTAATTTTTTAAGTATTATGATTTAATCTTCGGGATGAATGAAAATGAATTTATAGCTTTAATTTTTATGTAATTTTTTTTTTTATGTTATAAGTGTACAGGACGGTCTGGACGCTCACCTGATGGTAAGTGATACGCCAGACCATGACAGAGCGGCATTAAAGGAGACCAACAACTGACAGACAGTTATTATCCTCCATCAATGCCGCACTGCGCCCGTCACCCGAGACAACAGATGTTAGGTCTCGTATACCCGGTAATTTCACTAGCTACAGTGCCGTCATCCCGAAACACAAAAGTGCATAACACTCCTGTTTCACGGGATGATATCTGGCACTGCAGTGGTACCTACCTAGACGACTCAGTATCGAGTCTACCACCTAGTAAAATCTATAAAAGTTATTTTGTTTTAATTTTATTTTATTTATTTTGATTCAATGTAATATTGATATTTATATTCGAAATAAATGCTTCGATTTCGTGCTTTGACGAGTAAGGTTACCGGATAATTTTAATAATGTACGATTGTATCAGAAAGATGTATATGAAAATGTCATATTTATTATAATACAGATAAGGTCAATACTCCTTAGCTGTGTTGAAGTAACATTGTTTATTTCACTATCTAATCATCTACTTTACTAATACTTTTACCTAGTAAGCTTCATTATCTAACTGCTGAGAAAAATATGCTTAATATTTTTTAATCTCGTAGTTTCGCTTAGTCCACATTCTTAAGAATAGAGTCTATAATGACAGTTTTGTATTATTTTATTTTCATTAATTGGAATTTAACTTATCTAAACATTATAAGAAAGACGCGAATGCTGAAATACGAAAATTGTATCTTTACCCATGGCCAACAAACCAGACACAAAAGGAATTCAATGATTGTCGTGTCGGACACTATATTCGTCATGGCAGTAAAAGTGTTAAATATGTATTAAAACTTTTTTTTTACACTACTTACTAAGAAAGTAGTAGGTATTAATATGAAATGAAATTTATTATTTGCATAAAACATGGTGTTATCTGGTAGTGATTCCAAAAAAATGAATTTAATGATTTACTTTAATCATCAATACAAAATATTAAGTCAAAGCTTACTCAACAGTTCTATATTACATGAACAACTGTCGAAAGCTTCCCAATGATTAATAACTTGTTGTTACTTAGCGAAACCGAGAGCGGTCCGTCGACCTCGGGCCAAGGTCGTGACATCACTCGCCATGATATATGACGTCACCACCCGGTGCGGACGCCGCACATTTGACGTACGGTTATTTGAATTTGATTGGTACAATCATACATTTGTATTTAGAAAAACACAAATAAACTCACTATTTGCACCAAGTACCTAAATAAGTGTTCGCTGTAAAAGTCTAACCATCGCGTCAGTTGGGCAGAATTTTTATAGTCAGTATGCCCGTACTTTTGATTTTGTACCGATGACGCAATAAGGTCAAGAATGTAATTAATAATTTTATATTAGAAATAAAACAAGTCAACGTGAAAGGAACCGTTTAAGGAACCTTAGACTTGGCACGTCTTTGTCTTGATTTCATTACTTTTTAAAGATAATTATCTTGATTATAATCAAGCAGCTCCATCGAGACTTGGCAAAATTTTTTACAGAATGTTTTTGGTGGGATTTCACTTCTTTTTGTAGAAACTTGAAAGGAATATTGGGTGTAATGGTTGAAACATCGGCTACTACACCAAGAGTTCCGGGTTCGATCCCCGGACAGTACAAATATTTGTGTGCATGAACATGTCTGTTTGTATTGGTCTAGCGCGCTCGACTTGGCGGGGGCACTACCGTGCCCCTGAATTTTGACAACGGGATGAAGCGGCCCACCATGTTGAATATATATTGTTTAAAGGCGGTATGTCAATCTCTTATAGTTTGGCTGGGCTCTTTTCTTATTTAAGCAGGGTCACCAGGTACTCCAGATCTTCGATTATCCAAGTTTTTATAGTTTTCCCTTTATGTAGCCATTAAACCCTAACTCTGTACTAAATTTCAGCTCTCTGAGTTAATGGGAAGTACTAGTTGTATTTTGACGATCATGAGTGAGTAAATTAGTAAGTGTCGAAAATGCGAAACTTTGCTTTCGCTTAACGTCGGAAATAAATGACCTACAGCATTAAAATTTTGGATTTAAAGTAGTTATTATATCTTACTAGATGACCAAAATTTCAGGACTCTGGTATTATACAAAGGTTCTCAAATTGGGGCCTGAAAATGCGGCGAAATGGATCTTGTAAAGGATGGTACGGCAGTGTTTGCTTCGCGCTCGACTTGGCGTAGGGCACTGCCGTGCCCCCAGATCTATCCACATATTTGTAACCCGGACCAATAAACAGACATAATAATCATATTCACTAAGCGTCTTACCGAAACTTATTTCAAATAAGAGGTGGCCATGAAACGTTTAAAATTGAAAAGGCGCTCGCATTAACAAAGCAAGCTATACTTTATAGTTATACATACACTTAAATGCAGATCATTCAATGCCACAATAAAACTGCACATTCATCATCATCATCATCAGCTCATTAAACTGAACCGACTTCACGCACAACCCTTGAATCTCTACTTAGGCGTGCGAAAACATATTGGTACGTGGCGGGATTTCAACTTCAGCTCTTCCGGTAGGAGGGCGTCCGTCTCCAGTTAAGAATCTTACCAAAACATTTCAACTAAAGCGGTGGCAATGAAACGTTGCAAGTTTAAATGGCGCTCGCATTCACAATGCAAGCTATACTTTATAGTTATACATACACTTATGCAGATAGTTCAATGCCACAATAAAACTGCACATTAGTTAGTTTATTACAGTAATTAGCTGACAATCCCCGCTTAGTAGTCGGACACGTCACACATTATACATTATAACAGTCTCAATTATAACTTATAATGCACGTGAACAACGTTTAAATATAGTGAAACTGTTTTTCTTGACGTGTTTCGATGCAGTGTTCATTAATTCGCAAAAGAACTGAGCCCCATGGTGTTTCACGCGGAATAAGATATCTTCTGCATGAAAACATAATTCATTGCACATAAAACAAGTGATAACAAAGACAGAAAATAAAGTGCACTAACAAGGCGGTTTATCGCTAAATAGCAATTTCTTCCCGACAACCTTCAATAGAGGATAGTTCTTAATAAAGAGAAATTGGGCTGTGCAAAAGTTACGAAGAACTATAAAATTAATGTACAGAGTAACACATTATAATGAATAATATTTACATTAACATACATATAACACACATACATATTTATCCATAAACAGATACATAGCCTTACACCCAGGACTAACACGTCCTGGGTGTCAGCTAACTTCATACCATAATGGCCTCGGCCGTTTGGAAGTGATGATGTGACAAACATACACACTCACAAAGTTTTGCCTTATAATATAAGTTGCTCGACAGGTCACAGCAAACAGGCGTGAAACCACCCTTTTAATTGTTTTGCAGAGTGTGTGAGATAACCAGATGCCCAATTTCCCGTTCCTTATTTTTGAATTTCCCTCTGAACCCTTTGAGCGCCTGGTATTCAGACGCAATAGAAAATCTAAAGTTTCTGACGCCTGTTAACCTGAAATATGGGATCTAAGCAACGGATTAAACATATTATATATGTACTCATATACTTTTTTTTTGTAAATACACCCAGACCAATACAAACAGACATGTTCATGCACACAAATGTTTGTAATGCCCGGGGATCGAACCCGGAACACTTGGTGTAGTAGCCGACGTCTCATCCGTCGTCAAGATGTTGGTAAACTCTTCGAAATTTTATGCTCAAAGATGTCCGAAGTTATTTGCGATACTTTAGCACAAAAAGTGACTGCACTAAAGAGTATTTAGGTACAAGGCAAGCTCTCATACGATCCCTTTCAAGTGTCAAGTCAGATTTAAGGATTTTAATATTGACCGGGCGGTTAGAGACCGCTCGATGAAAGTAATCCCGAAGGACATGATAAGGGTATTTTGAGGTGTCGTCGGATATTAAACGTTGCAAAACTATTACTTTTACCTGGGATTTGGCATTTACACATACCTATTTTTCCTTTTATACAAGTATTTTTCTTTTATACAAGAATTTTTTCGTTTGTTGCTATACATGTGCGATCGTCAATCGATCGCGCTATCAAGCCCACTAATAGAGGGTCATACTTTCTTTCTTTCTGACATAAACACAGGTACTTAAACACAAACTTTGGAATGTAAAATGAAGATCAAAACTTATAGACGTAGATTTCTCCTGGTGATGCCGCAACAAGCAAGAGATTAGAAAAGAACTTTCTTTAAACATCTAACATGATAGAACGAAGGACTCACAAGCAATCAACACTTCGATAGCTTTGATCTAACTCAAAATTTAGTGGCCCAAGCTCAATATCATACAGTTTAACGACTGAAAAACAGTTACACGTAAAGCCTGTATTATGGGTACTAAACAACGGATAAACATACTTATATATGTTTTTTTGTAAATAGATATATATTATACATAGAAAACACCCAGACCTACAAACAGACATGTTCATGCACACAAATGTTTGTACTGCCCGGGGATCGAACCCGGAACCCTTGGTGTAATAGTCGTCTCAACCGCCACACCAAATAGTCTACATAAATCATACTTGTTTATATCGTAAACATGTAGCCAACCCGCATCTTCAAACTAAACAGTTACAGTTACTTACGATAACCGTGTATCGATTGGGTAAGTCAAAAGTTTTTTAACATACATTTAACTTACGTTCAAAACATTGCATTATAACCGGTTGTCATTATGAGTTACTAAATAAAGATAGCCATCGGTCGATCGACTAACTACGATTTCTTGTATCAGAGGTCGTACATAACTTGCCGTGAGTGAAACAATTTCGGCTCTTCCCTTAGACTAAACCAGCGTTACTCGTATGATATTTGTTTGCAAGCACAGAGAAGTTCATTCAGTGTTGAAAAAGAACGCAGTTCTACCGGGAGGGGTGACGTTCAAATCCCGCCACGTACATATGTGTTTTAGAATTTTAGAAATTATATGTACGTTATCCGACGCTCTTACGGTGATGGAAAACATCGTGAGAAAACCTTCATACACGCCTGCGAAGATATTCAAAGGTTGTGTGTGAAGTCGTCCAATCCGCACTGGACCCGTGTGACGGGAAGGCTCGTGCCCCTCGGTGGAGACGTTTATTGAGCTGATAATGATGGATAAAATTAAATTCGGCCCCTAACAGTAAAATGATTGTTAGACTATTGTCAGAATAACATTTCAATATTTATTTATTTTGACTCTGTTCTTGGCTCATCACTCATTTGTACATCGTAATACTCAAGAGAAATATAAGAATGTTCGGTTATTTATTCCCTGTTTACAACAAGACGTATCAAGCTAATGGGCAAACTGAACCTGTTAGAAGAATTGCCATATTAGGAATAACCTGGGGATATGTGTTTTTCGGTCGGAGGTTTTTTGGTAGATTTATGTACTTAACAGTTTGACAGCGCTAGATTTTTATTACAACTTTAAATAGTGTAAATATTTTATTGCGCAATATTGATTGCGCACCATAATACATAGGCAATGAAGTCATTATCATCAGCAACATTCAACAAAAATCTAAGCTGGCATATAACGCCACACATATAGCTAAGAAACTTTAGAAACAAGAACAGCCTATTCAGTAGGTATTGGCTGGGCTATGTGGCATTGCTGATATATCCCTTTAACCTGTTGCAGTCCATTGCTGGACACAGGTCTCCTCTATTTCGCGCCAGATATACGGGCTTCCGATTTCCTCTACCAGCCTCCACCATCGACCTTTCTCATGTCACCGGCCTATAGGGCGGAGGGCGTCCTACGCTACGCTTTCCAAAACGCCGCCTCCAATCCATAACACGTCTGCCCCAACGGCCATCCGTTCTGCAATATACGGATTCAGGCGATTCCACTTCAACTTGCTGATCCGGCGACCTATGTCGGTAAGTATTACACGACTTGTAGGTGTAGGTTTTGAAAAAGATATATCTTCTTGGACTCCTGCATGTTACGGAGAAACGGTTGTGGAAGTTAAACCTGTAGAGCACTTTAGGACGCTGGTTCCAACTTATTTCAGAAAGTAGATGTTTTTATGTTATAATGTACAGAACGGTCAAAACGCTCACCTGATGGTAAGTGATACGCCTGACCATGACAGAGCGACATTGAAGGAGACCAAGAACTGATAGACAGTTATTCTTCTTCGTCAATGCCGTTCTACGCCCGACACCAGAGACCCCGAAAGATACTATGACACGGTTGTTCAACCTCGGAATTCATACGACTAATTATCACCCGTGGCTTTCCTTTCCGCTAGCACCCCCCCCCCTCCCCCCTCGCTGGCTGTACAACAACCGCACCGAACAAAGCCCACCTCCGTCTTGCGGTCCTTTGAAAGCGTTCACAGTACTACGACTCCTCACACCACTTTTTCCACGTTTGGTGTTTGCCACGAGATATGTCAAACTTTTTGCACAAGTTTGTCATATCTCGTGGTCTATCCGGCATACCAATATCGGCATGGCTGTGTAACATTGCTGATATCTATACGATAACAAGTTAACGAGCGTTTTATTATTATATTAACGTTAATAGGTTAATTGCTCGAAGAATCTTTGGTCTGAGAGTCATCTTCGCTCGCCACTTGTCCGGTGAAGCTTTGAAGAACATCCGCGAACAAAATGAAAAGTCAATCCGAAAAAAACAAACTGTATGGAAAAAAATAAATTATGAAAGTTTTAGTCTCTCAACCTAAAAAAATATGCACCGACTCTAAGGGTATCCCAGATTGGGACGCGAACCTTGGTTTCGGGGGCTAGGTAACCTAGTATAAGTTTGGGGAGAAAAGCTACCGGGCATGTGCCGGTAACGCGAACAGGGACTCGCGACGAAGGCCGGCGGGGACGGAACGGGTGAATCGTTTACTCGTTTGCTTTCCCATGAAACAAAACAGCAATTTCCCTCCTAAGCGGACTAAATCACGATAAATATCCAGCAATCATAGTCACAATACTTGTTAAAATCGCTCCGCTCGTAAGCTTTGCACCTGTAAGCACGCATGCCTATTACAGCTATTGTTCGGCGCGTGGTTTCCGACGTTACCGACGTCACAAGGTCCTTCCTACAACCTGAATAGGCCCTTATACGAGCCACCTAGAAAATATGAAATGGACTGGTGCGCCGCGATCCGGCTGTGTAATATGTCACTCACATAGGTTAGTTTCCTGCGAGATAGGAGTACTAGCCGTACTATTATAACTAGCATCATAAAATTTACACATATTTGTGCCGATAATTAGTTTTTATATGTTAATATTGAGCCAAAATTTTTTTTTTCGTTACCTAACATAACGGGTGAAAAGAGCATTGCTCGATCAGCGAGAGAGATTCTTATGTTGTAATGGTCAAAATTTCCATTCACATAAGAATAATATGAATCGAAATTTAGAGTATAGGACTTTTGCATGACATACGCTCAAATCCCATTGAATCGTTTACTAAATTCGTACGATTAAAATAAAGCAAAAATAAACATCACACACATACCTGTCATCTTGCAAATTTTTCAATTCGCTCAGCTCTAGTTCCCTCCTCAAATTGGAGACCTCGCACAGCAGCATGTCACGCTCGGCCGCCACCTTCTCGAGCTCGGCCCGCAACCGGACCACCTCGTTGGTGAGATCCATCGTTGCCATCCCTATCGATAACCACTATCGACACCGCACATCACTAATCACGAGAGAGCGCACATAGCGCACCAATCGCATTGGCACATTTCGAATTTCGAACACATATAACGGACGCCGTTAGTGATTCTATAACGCGAACTTCACTCGACTCGATATTAAACTCTACGCCCGCGATCGCTCCGTCTACATCGTCGGCATCTGAAACAATAAATCATTCCTTTACGGACGGGCGAAAAATAAAAGTATGGATAGCTACGTATAGGGTTGCCATTTTTGGACTAACAATTTACAGTTGCAGCTTTAAACAACAAATGTTCTGGAATCCGGTTTATGAATTGTAGAAACTAAGAGCTTTATACAGATTTCAAATGTTCTTATTCTTTTGTTGCATTATCTTACTCGTTGTACATGTAACTTCAGTCTCAGAACTTTCATATAGATAATTAGACAACGCCGTTATTTTTAATGACTTGATCTTCGGATGCCTAGCGGCTCTGTTGAAAATAAAATGTATTCAGGGACACTACCATAGCAAGAAAGGTAACCATTAATCACATTTCTGACTTCGCTTTTCTTATAGTCCAAGGTTACTTTTTACGTTATTTCTTATTAACCTAAGCTTGAACCTGTCTAGCTGGATATACAGATGACATAAAGATAATTCAGTGTAACTGCTCATATACTTTGTATTTCTTTCCACTTCTGTTATATGCGACAACCCTATCTTTGATATCCAAAATATTCAGTTCATAAGTCTTACAATAGAGCGTATGAAGTAACAACGTAGCGCGCATGATAACAAAGGCATACATGCTCGAAATAATACCTTTTGTATATGTTTTTGCTTCATTGAACATATTTTTATAAATCTTTGATAAAATAAATTACTTCATAAGATCTTCTATCGAGTTGTGACATCCACTCGATTTTATGACGAATCAGACCGGCCCTGGTAGACAAGTTTAGTAATTAGCTTACGTCCTGTAACGTAGTTTTTATTTTACGGACAACAATATAGTATCCAAGCCTGATGGCTTACTTGCCTTCGGAAATCCGGTGATTCAGTCCGCTATGTCCTAACGAAACTGGAACAAATAGCATGAACTCACTCACTATGCGGTATCTTGTGGCGTAATGGTTGGGACTTGGACTACTATTCCAAAACGTTCCGGGTTCGATCCTCGGGCAGTACGAACATTTGTGTTCAAGAATTATACTATACTGTTTGTATTGGTCTGGGTATGAATATTATGTACGAATTTGCAAAAATATATGAAAGCATGTTTATTATATAGGCTATTTATAGGCTAGATTCTTGTTTAGGGCTAGGTAGGACGTGTGTATGACAGTGGTATGATTTTATTTGAACCCACGACACACAAGTGGTAGTAATATTAAAGCTGATTATTAGACTTTAATAAAGATTAAAACACGCAAAAATATATAGAAAAAAAAAGGAAAAGTCTTTAACCTCAATAAAGAGCTGCCCTAATATCGTCCCAAACTA